>JAULBU010020768.1:0-19353 GCA_032358235.1 Odonthalia washingtoniensis
ATGGTGATACGATGAGGGATGTGAGTGCAAGCATCCACCACGTTGGTTGTGAGTCAGCAGACCCACCTAGTTATATTTAACTTGAAGAAGAGATTGTACCAGACGACATCCAGGAACAGGCCAGTGCAGAAGCTTTGAACAAGTTTTGGTATCAGATTGCAGATGCTGTTGTCACTATCGCAACTATATCAAACGGTCCCAAACAAGAAATGAACAAACTGGTTTTCCTAATACATTAAGAACAGTTCTATGTCTCCAGGTTACCTACTACTATGAAGGATGACGCTGAATACCTCGCTGTTGTGAACAAGGACTACAATGATAACTTGGTCCTTGACTGGTTCCGGCATGAGGTGATAGAATACGCATGTACAAATTCTGAGCCTGTATTATTTAAAAACCTTTTTATTGATGTCCTGAAAAAACAAGTAGAACTGGCTGATGTAACCGATATTGTACATCGAACAGTCTTTAAGGACACTATTTCATTACATCAGAAAAGTTCTCACCCATTACAGAGTGCATACTTCGAAGATCTGTACAGAATGAAGCGGCTTGAAGTTATGATATCGAAGGATGTGGATGACAATTTAATATGGGTGGAGGATGGAGGCATATATTCACAATCATTCCTTGGTGGCATACAAATATATTCCGACAAAACTGCGACACCACTGAAAAGTAATGATCTTGTGGCATATCCCGTCCGGCCTGTATTTTTAAACTTCACCGCACAATTATTTCGTTACCCCATCGACAACGGGTATACACTTATTGGGTTTCTCCCCGTTGGATACCAACCCATATCATCAGATGTCAACTTTTCCGAATCATATGATAATGTCTCAATCCATGGGTGCACTTCTTCCGACACCGTTACTCTCCTAGCTAACGTGTCATTGACATCGACATCCGATGAGAGAGCTGCAAAAATGGCTGTTCTACACAAAGCTTTCGCATCTATACTATCACCGCTACGAGAAAATGTTCGCTCTGGTTTCCAAGTTCTCTCGAACAAAACTTTGTGGAATTGTTGCCTCTTCATTGTATCATTTTGCTGTGACCTGCCTGAATGCAAGGATACGTCTGCCATTCGACATGGAACTTTGGTCAGAAGACCGTGTTCTAGATGTCTGGGAACAATTCAAGATATTATGAACGGTTAGGCACTCGTACTAAAAAATATGGACGGACCGAAGCATGTACGTTAAGGCATTCAGCGTCTCAAAGTAGAGGAAATGGAATGTGAGAGTAGCATTGAACCAGAAAATGGAATACGTCTCATTAAAGAAGAAGATGGATTACTGGCAGATAGTTCTCCAGCACCGTGGAAGTCATTTCTAGAAGACATGCACGGCATAATAACCGTTTTTCATCAGGATGTGTATTCAATTAATACCGTTGAACCATTTTACAATCTACACCTCGGACTATCAACACTAGTTAAGAACTGCTTTATCAACTATTTGTCATTGTACACGTTGTCATATCCTCGCGGCAATGAAGAAAAAGAAGAAATTTTCATCAATGAAGACAAGCATTTCACGAGCCTTCAACTCCATACTAGCTGCCATACAGAAGAACCACACACTACCATGTCTATATATTGACTTTTCAAAGAAAGAATCGTCCTAGCACTTGAATGGAAAATTTACAAAAGATGGGGTACGAAAACGGAATTCTGGAGGGAAAAACTACAGAGAGTTGGATATGGTGTTCCCTTCCGTTGCATCATGTGTGGATCGTGCTTCAGGCTATGATGAGGAGGCACCTACAACAAATATTTGTACCGCCTATTCAGATATTTTTAATGTTGTCATATCGATAATGTTACGGAGGGATGGTCTGACAAAGAACTGGAAACAATGCAGGGTGAAATTTGTACTTTTGAACAGTTGATGACTAATTCATTTGAAGATACTGCAGGTGGTAGTTTATTCACTTCAAAATATCACCTTTTAGACCATCTCGTGACAGATTTGAATAAATTTGGAAACATGGACATTCTTAATGCTGCAACTTTCAAACATTTCAACCTATTCAAAAAAATAGCTTATAGAACAACATCAAAAAGAGCCGTTACAAGAATGGATGAAATTGTTGCAAGAACGGACCCCAACATGAGACAGCTACTATCAAACCTTGGCTCTCCTAGGCTGGAAATTATTAATGACGAATCTATCCGAGATATGATCCCTCACCTAGTATGAGACTGAGAAACTGTCTCGTTGCATAACATCGTCCATATCTATGAAGTTGATAGTTCAGTATCAGCCCCAACTCTTCGCAACAAATCTGGTCAGTACTCGAAAAAATTACATTCGATTTTTAAAACATATGTGCTGAAGACCATTGCAAAAATTCTACGTGGACAGTTCGAAGGAAACAATTTGGAGACAGTGGAAAATGACATAACTATTACGCTTTGTGAAATCTGGGTTCGTGTTAGGGGGATTCATACATTCTCTGAAACATGACGATGCAGCACTTAACATAATCACATTTACCTTGAAGGAAGTCTATAGGGAATTTAAGTAACACATTTTGGCTTCACACAAATTTGGAGCGAGCAAGGCTGTGAGAAACAGTTTAGTGTTGATAAGAGGTGGTTCTGACAATGACCTGCAACTATGGGTTGAAAAAGTCCTTCTACTGTTCCATGTCGAGCAAAAAATGAAAACAATTTTCAGAGAAATGGCCTTTGTCCAATACATGGAAGCAACCTCTCCTATATACGGTGTTGACATTGATCTAGAATGTGTTTGACTTCATTGGGAACCGGGCAAAGAGTTGGAGTATACAGCCTCACAAAACAAAAAATTACACGGCGACAAAGATAACAGTGTAACAGCATCATAATGGTTTGGTATTGTTCTATTCGGCACCATTGAGGGTTCTGTCCACTCCCTGCGATCAAAATTTGCGGTTCATTCCTTATCAGATGAACTGCCATGGACTCATCACCGGTTCTACATTAATAGTTTCTACATAGATCCAACAATTACAGGTAAAGTCAAAATGTACTGCGACTCGCAGTAAACGTCTGATGTTTGAACAATATATATCTTTACTGATACACCATAGCTAATAAACTAATTTCATGTTTAAAATTTCATGATAAACATTGCACTCTTTACGTTTGTATTATATTCACCGCATCTCCTCAAATCATTCCTCACACAGTATAATAACGCAAACCACATAAGATAAATAGATGTCTCATAGAAAATATAACAAATCAATCTTTTTCTACTTATTATACTATCTACTTAGTGTTGTTTTTCTTTCCCAAAAGTCTCTCACTGGATTGCAGAACACCGGTGGATGATGCAAAGACAGTGTCGCTACTTCTAAAACGACGTGGAACTTCATCCGCCGCATTTATCGCCCTTCTTGCCTAGTTCTGTAGTTAAGATCTACAGATAAGCTTTTAGTATCAGTATCGCCCGTTGGAACGTCTTTGTCGTCTGACTCTTCCTCCTAATTCAAGAAACTGCCGTCCCCCGCACATTATTTCCCTTGGAAGATATCCCGGACGTGCTCTGTGTCACTAAATTCAATTTAACGCCGAAATTTCGATGGGGTGTTCCTTTCTCATTGCCTCCCAATAGCAGATGTATTACCCTCATTATCTATGTCATCAGGCTTAATTTCACTTAATTTTTTATTCGCTCCCAACAAATCATGCAACGGGTTTCCAATTACATCCTGGCCATGTACATCCACTTGTATGCAGCCATCTTTATTATCACCATCACTTGCTTCTGCATTAGATATTTCTTCCATACTTCTGATAGGCTCTGTTATGACATCAACATCACAAAGTATATTTATGGTGGACCACTCATTACATATTTCGACAATATAACAATCATTGATTGTTCCGAGTTCAGTACCAATATATTTTTCAAACTATTTGTGATCGACTGTAATAAATACATGTTGCAAACTCGGGAGAACAACTATAGCAATTGCATTCCTCTCCATATTCATGACGGCATGTTTTCGTTCTTTCATTCCATTATTCGAAAAGAACTGTGGGAGTTTCAATTCTTCTTCTGACCAAATCGACAAAAATTTGCTAATACATCTTATAACTTGGCTGGTTGTCTCCGGAAGAGTCTGCTCAAACACAGACATATAATTACTCTGCATCCCTCCACCACCTTTTTATTGAACCGTAAGGCATGAAATTATGGAATGAATCCAAGCGTCCAACATTGCAATGCTCAAAATATTCCTATCGAGAATACTGCTCGGATCAACATTTGGTATATAACCCAATATATTATGCAGTACGGGTACACCAACCTCACTACGGAACAATTTTAGCATATACTCATCTTTACCATTACTTCTGCGATCATATTCAACCCCTTCAAGATTTTACTGATCGTTGCTTCGTACAGCCTGCATTGTTAATGGTAATTATCCAAAGTTTGTCAATTTCGAAAGATCGGCACATCGTCACAACGAATAGTCATATTTATTCCCATTTCCAATTCTACTAATAACCTGTTCTTCCGCAACTGATACTTCCCTACTATTCTCCAGAATATCCGTCGCAGACAGGCTGTGCTTGGCACCACAAATTCTTTAGTCCAAAGTATTGAATAGTGTATTCCGAGCTGTTATTTTCCGGGGGCTTAGTGTATTAGACAGGTTCTCCTTTAAACTGGATATAAGGGATTTGTTATTCATCAAGGTTTCAATCAGCCCTGTTCTCATTTCAGTTGTTCGAAAACATATATCCCATCCTTCGTTTTTCAATTCATCTTCCACAAAAGTTTTTAAAATGTAAAAATATCCATTAGAGGAAGCCGACTAGTACGATTTTCTATCTCCGAGTACGGAGGGAGGGATGGGGGACCATAATCTTCCCATCGGCATTACTAACACACATCGTCTCCATAAACTCTGCACATCCTTCCCACAATCGTTCTTGTGTGCTTTGAAAATGTTTCAGTTCAGAAGATCCCCTTCTTGCCAATGATAAGAAATTTGTGTCGACCTTCAGTGAACCTCTGAGGAAATTTCTGGGTACAGAATTTCTGATATTTTCTGTTCGGGACCCTTCCGTTCTCTGTGCCAACTTCCGCATGAGCTCTTCGTTCAGTTTTAGAATACCATTGCTTTCACTTGGCAGCTTCACATTTTACCTTCGAGCATACTGTTTTTCGCTGTCAGGGCTTTCTTCTTAGTTTCTAATTGTAATATATTTGCGTCAACATATTTTACTTCTATCTTAGTTCTGTTCAGTTTTACCACAACATCATCCAGATCAGCTGTAGCTCTACTTAGTTGTCTCCTCAATACAACAAGTTCTCCGTTCGCTGATGCACTAAATATTTCTCCAGATCTACTGTCAGTACTCGCTGTAGTTCTCCGGGAGGTTTGTTGCAACTATATTCATTGTTGGACTCCGTGGTCTCCACATCCATCATTAGAAGCAGAATGTTACCCGTTACTTCGATTATGGGAGGAATTGGGTGATGGTCAAAAAGTTCCACTTGTGAAGTCCGTTCACATATTTACTCGGCGTCCTCTTATGCATCCCTTTCCTCGGATGCTTTCCCTTACCCTACTGACCGCCGTTTCATGTTCCGTGCGCTGTCCTTCTCCGTCCCCTTTCTCAACACGGAGTGTACTTCCAATACCTATGCTTGGTTAAATTTCTTCATCTTGTGATAGTCCTTCAAACCTCCCTGAAAAACTTCTTTTCTTACCACGCCTTTCCATTCTCATTCTTATCAATTGTTTCAGAACGGAGAAGTTGTTCGACGTTGCTGTTCATGACAAGACTAGTTGAATAAACGGCAACAAAGTGATTGATTGTGTTCTTAGACAAGATACCAGAGGTCTCCAAATTATGCATTTCGGTGCATGCATTACCCTTCACAAAACGAGGGCCAACATTAATTTTCAATTACTGGACTGTATCAAGGATCAATACAATCCATATTTTTTAAAATCACACATTCCAATTATGTATATCATTCTCCATGATGTGATGCATGCACATGGATGGAGTGAAAATGTAAAAAGTTATCGGATAATCTTTTTATTGAAAAATTATCGAATAATTTTTTACAATTTCACTCCATCCATGTGGATGGATTTCAAATTCAAAAAATTTTACATTTCATTTCTAACTGGGAATTCATAACATGACTCTATTTATTTTACTATTACTGATCATTATGATCAGTAGTAGTAGTAGTAGTAGTACTACTACTACTACTATTACATTTCTTTTTCTTACATTTATCTCGTAGATTACATCTTGCAACATCATTCGACATGACGGAATGTACCGTACGTGAAGGGAAAGCTCATTTGGAACAAATAAATTCCATTTCCTATAGCAACAATTTCAATCATCTTATTATTAGTAATATTTATTCATTACATGCCAATAGATTTTACCTCCGTAAATACCATCATACATCTGTATATCTTGTTCACTTTCGTTCCTGGTCCTGACAGATTCTAGATGTTATATCATGACACATTTTCATACTTAATACCCCTCCAATAAACAGTTTGCAGTCAAAGTCCTTGTCTCTCAAAATCACTATGATTTCTTCGACTAGTTTCGTATGAAACCCTACAAGAAGCACAGCAACACTGCAGGAGATAGAACCAATAACTCTGCTCGTACAGAGACCAATTTCAATGATGATTTCTCGTTTTCACATGACCTCGACACGTTGTCTTCTCGGATGCTCATTTTCCGTTTTGCGCAATGGGGACTGATAGTAAAACAATGAAATGGTCGCTTATAAGCTTTTAAAAGCTTTTATAAAGGATGTGCTTGAACTGCCAATAAGAAGAGTGTTTGAGGCCCAATTATTGTGATCTTGAGAACGAAATGTCAATTGACTCGGAACAGTTGTGGACGTCAAAAAATTTGGGATTCCTGATTACTGAATTTTAGTTGTACATTTGCAGCAATATTATTTGCGAATAAAATTGATTATAAATAATCTTTTTATATATTTGCAACTCGAATAGTTATTCTAATTATTTCAATTAATGAACATTGGCAGATGGCATGGAATGAATTTAAAAGGTTTTCTGACACATTTAACGGTATATCTGCATGCTACCATACAGTAATATCATCATATCACTGTATGATATGATAAATCAAGAATATGTTTTCGATTTCGTACATGTGAATCTTTTCCTTCCCTCTCCCTTTTATTTTAGGAATAATATCCTAAATTCCCACCGATTCTGTTCTGTAATGTCCTAATTTTCACTAATTTTCACTTCTGCGGTGGCTTCATTTTCCTTTTATTCACAACTTTTGGCGCAGGATTCACACTAGGTAGTCGGAACAGTTTTCTCCCTTTCCACTCATGAATGAAGGAACCGTTCACTTTCGGACAATGGAAGACGTGAGTCATCTGAACTCACATGTAATCAACTAATAACTCAACCATGGCACTACAACATGTCCAGTCCACGACGCGTTTCAAGTATGTTTAGGTTTCTCCTTGCTTTTCACTTTCATCATTGACGAAATATTCCTCCTGTTTTGTCCATAATCATATTCCCTTTCCTAACCCTCCTTTCATTTATTCCGAAACAGTATCATGTGATCATTTACGACTTCGATCTATGCATCTGATACTATCGGTTCAAACCCCATAATTCATAAAAATTCGAAAGACGTAGTAGGAGGTATGTTCATTTCATTTCATCTTTTTCCAACCGCTATCAACATTGAATGCTATTACAAATTTACTAATTACTTCCCACTTTTATATTTCGTTTAATCAAATTGTATAGATTCATAACATAGAGACATGATGTTACGATCTCAAGTTTTTTTCGGATAACAGACGAATATTTCATTTATGGTACCCCTACCTGGTGTGCATAATATGTCTTTGGTAAGTAACATTTTCAATTTTGTTTTTTTGCTTACTTTACTATTTGTAGTACTAACGAAGGAACTTTTTTCTTTTTCCTTTCAATTGATTTCAGAAACAGATTCGTGATGTTCATAATGTCATATCACTAATATCACATATGCGGTATGTAACATTTTCAATTTCGGTCTTGTTACTTACCTTGCTACTTTTTCTCTGATGGAGAGAACATTTTTCTTTTCCCTTTTGATTGATTTAAATGAAAGTTCCTTTCATTTTCTAACCTTACTAAACTATTCTCAACACATTTTATCATATCTTTGTTCGTTTATATATATATTTTGCATATAACGATATGGTATATCATTATATGCATATTTCTATATCATTATATGTGCACACATATGTGCACACATATAATGATATAGAAATATGCATATAATGATATACCATATCGTTATATGCAAAAAATATACAAAAACAATGCATATCCATCCATAATTTAATAAATATTGCTTCTTTTTACAGCATATACACTGTACTAGAAATATTCCATATTGCACCTGTTCGCAGTTTCAAACCTAGATTACATCCACAAAATCTTCTATTTTCGCAGATTCCTGTGCAGTCACACTACTCGTCTCTACATAATTTGCAGATTTTGGGCAAGTTCGCATAGAACGTTCTGCAGTTCTTGCAGATAACGTTTCAGTTCACATCCATAAAAATATAGTGTATTAATGTACAAGTCACTTAAATTATTCACGTAACTACTGTATCCGGAGATTCGCGATTGAAAAATCATTCACTGTTCTACATAAAATGTTGGCCCATTGTGTAATACACATACAGGTTACTACATATTTTGAATAAACTGTGTAATAGTGTACTGCACAATTCTTCATGTTACGTATAATATATATGATGGTGTACAGCACGTTCGTTCATTTTTTAAAGATATTTTTAAGGTAGACTACACTGTACTGCAAGGAAAAGAACCGTGCAGGGTAGAAAGCGTACAGTAGACTGCACTTATCGCAGTATGAAAACCACGTAAACTACGGCATCATACACAATCAACAGATTCTGGCCGATACTACATTCACGATACTGAGAATTCAGTAGTTTTTTTTCTTGTTCACCAGACTTTTATTCCGTACACCGCAGCTTCAGGTCCTAGTTCCCCTATTCAATACATACGAATTCCAATGGAATAGTGGATGTTTGCATCCATTCCAAAACTGCGGAGAATGGAAAACAACATTCTTTTCCGAAGACACTGACGCAGTTCCTTCGGGGTCCCATAGTTGAAGACCCATTCGTTCAGGAAGTGTTTAGCCACTTTAGACGCTGAAAAACCTTTCATGGGGACCTTCTTGGTTAGTTTCGTGAAGCAGTTTCATATTGCCAGTATATACTGGTTGGCGAGTGCGGTTTTGATGAGCTCACACAAAACGTCGATGGTGCCATACTCAAGTGGTGCTTCTACCGAAAACAGTGGAAGTTCTGTTCCGTTCTTACGCAGTTTAATGCGGTTGTAGGTGCAAGTTGGACATCACCGTGTGGTGGCGTAGCAATCGACTGCGCATGCAGGCCAGTAAAAATGACGGCGTACTGTCTTGTATAGTTTCCTACCCCCTTGGTGACCGCCGAGTCTGTGGTAATGGCGCATGTCCAATTATCTTGCCTTTAAGGTATGAAGGATGATTTGAGGTCCATTCTCAGCGTTCCGGATGATTAATCAACCGTCGTTAAAGCCAAAGGCTAGCACCACCCCTCATTAAGTTTTTGACGTATGGTTCGACGGAAGTTGTCCGATTATTACGTGATGATAAGCTCCTCTAGAGAGATTTGTTGAAATAGTGGGTCCGATGTTGTTGGACTCGGTAAGCTTGCACACACCTGGTCGGCGGGGATGTCATCCAGATCGTTGTTATCCAGTTGGTGATAGTCATCCTTCCTTTCGCAATTTCTTACTTTTACACGTGTCAAAATATGTTTTTGTTACACGCATATTCACATCGTGTTTATGGCCGTTTTGAACGACAAGAAGGAGGTCTCCTGGTTGGTGTAATTATCGTCTTGAATAGTGAATGTTGGGAGGTATTCAGCGTCGTACGAAATTGCTTCGGCAGATGTTCGATGGCACTATAATTCATCTGCTTTCGTGTTCATCTTACCAGTTTTGTACAGTATGTGTAATTATAATTCAGCGTATCTTAATCGCCATCGCATGAGTCTTCCTGATTGGTCAGTAATTGTTAGCATCCAGCCAAGCGCTGCGTGTTCTGTGTGAACGATGAACTTCTCGTAGAGAACGTATGGACGTAGAATGTTTAAAGTCCATACGACGTAGAGAAATTCCCTTTCGGTTGCTGAATATCTGTTCTCAGCATGGTTCAATGAATGGGACCAGCACCCGATAGGTTTTAGTTCCCATATGGGTGGGATTGGAAGAGTGAACATTCTGATTGGTAGTTTCTTTCGTCCGTGTCAATAGGACATTAACCGGTCGAATGCCTGGTTTGATGGTTTTAATGAGGTTAGTCCTCAGTGCTTCGGGCATTTTCCACGTTTCAATAATGGTATGGATAGATCGATTACATCCGGGTCGAGGACCGTAGTTTCATCATGTTCTTCGGAAGAAGATGAGTAATAATCGGATAAACGGCAAGATCCGGCCGATGGGTTGGAACGATGCGATCAGGCTGGTAGGTATTCTCCTTTTATCGGACGTGATGTATCATGATTAACCATGGCGACCCGTTGAGGAGGTAAGAGTAGACGTTGCGGTGTATCTTCCTGACCCGTGATGGGGATTCCTTCTTTTTTCTTCCTAGACAATCAAGTGCTGTTGGTTTGGTGTACTGAGTTCCATGATAGCGTTAACATCTGAACGTAAACGTTTTACGGATTCGGCCACTGACTCCGTTGGAGATTGTATCTTTCCGGTAAGGGATAGCTTAATTACCGTAAGTTCGATGCGGAGGTGTTTGAATTACTTCTCTAATTCGGGCTTGCGGGTAAACGCCTCTTCCAGACGTTTGTTAAAGTCTGTTATTTTCTGTTGTACGATGGCCGATTCCTCGCCGCAAATGCGTTGAATGGTTGCCTCACTAGTGAGTTGGTCACCGAACGGTGCGGAAAGATGCATCTAACTGACGTTTTAAACGGCGTGAGGTGCATTTTCAATGCCGAGGGATATCTTCTGATCACAGATCGTGTTCTTCGCGATCCAGGTCTAGGGATGCCCGTTGTCTTGGTATTGTCCATCTTTGATGAATTGACACTGAGGTTCTTTCTAGGATAGGTGATCAGATGAAGTGCAATGCACTCCAGAGAGTAAGGAATGGATCACTCAAGTCATTTCATGTCCCATCTTTCCGAGTACCTTGCTTTGGTGCTTGCAAACCACCAAAAAGAGCAGGGAGAGATCGTATTGTCACAGGTAGTGGTAGATGGATGAGGTGCAAATTGATCTTAGCGCGCTTGTGAAGTTGGGAATGTGAATACGACGTCGGTTGAGTCGGTAAAAGAAACGAGCTTGTAAAGTTCGGTTGAGCGGCTCTCGCAAAAGAGATTGAGGTTCTATCGTAGCCGAAACGTATTTCGTTATACACGTTTCGGGTTTAGTTTCAGACTCGAGGTTGATTTTCTTTATTAGAATTGAAGAGAGGCACACGGAAAAACCTCTTAAGTAGGCTCTACCTGCTGCCGAATAACAGGGGAGTGTACTGTACAAGGTAGCGGAGCGGGAGCCACAGGTACAGTGCAATGGGCAACAATGTCCTAAATACACATGGAAATTGAGAAAAGCCACCCAAAAAATGTGGTCCCACACAAAAGAAAAAATATGACAAAAGTCACTGAAAGACACGTGTCCAAAGACTAATTCCACCACATCACGACAGTCAACGGATTTACCTACCAATCATATAATTTGATATGAGTAGTACCCCCTGGAAGTGGGTACTGAGGGGATACCCACACCAATTGCGTGCTTTATTGTCCTGTATCCACTACTGTACGGTCCACCATTCTCCGTCCCAATTTCCCCTTTTTGCACATGTTTTCCCTTTCCTTTTACTTCCACTACGTATAGTGATTGCACACCTGTAGGATTGAGCCTACAGGTCTGTAAGCACCAATAGTTTTAGACAATAAATTCCGTCTCGTCGGTGCCAACTGGGCACCAATGAGACTGGTACCATTTCTCTGGTCACGACTTGAACCTGAACCTTCGCTTCAACTCACATCAACATTATCGAATCAACTACCAGACGAGTCCCCAAACGTGCGGGACTGCGAAGATCTATCAGTGCTCCCCACGTGTGCGCATTTCAAAAGGGACCCACTAGTGGTGTCGAAGCAGGGCATCATCTGACCCCCTGTCGAATCGCATCTTCGATTCGATTACGGGAACAGGTTTGTGAGATACAAACTGACAAGAGGAGGGCGGGGCAGATTGAGGTCGAGGGTGAGGGGATTGACAATGTTGGGATGTACGTTGAGGAAGATAGAAGTTGATGAATGTTGGGATGTCATATGAGGATGAAAAAGTCGAGATGTTGGTAGAGATGTTGGGATGTGGAACAAAGGAAGGAGAGGGTGATGATGTTCATAAAGTTGGTGATGTTAGGAACAGATGAGAGGTTGAAAATGATGCGGGGGGTTAATGAAGGATTGAGGATGATGGCGATGAAACTAAATATTGGGAGGACGGTTGAGATTTGCTGATGCAGAGACAAGACGTTAAGATGACGGTCGAGGCTGCAGGAGTAAGAAATGATGGGATTCCTTCAAGAAAAGCGGAAAGGAGAACAAGGACTGTGATCAAGGGAAGTGGCGACAACGCCAATGAGAAGAAGGACGAGGGGATGGCAGGAATCAAAACGACGGACACCATTGGGTTGAAGAGGATGAAGGGACGCCGACGAAGATGACGACTATACTATGAAAATTGGATCAAAAAAAGGAACGCATACGGGACCGATAGAGAGACAAGGAAGGATCGACACCAGTAAAAGGGCACCTATTAACGTGATGATATGTAATTGATTACACAATACAGTATGGGGTGCCGAAAATTTCAATTAACGAGTTCCGGAGAAATCCAAGACTCAGTACAGTACATAACGCAGAACCGGGATCCCACTCCTGGGAAGACACCACCCATACAGTGATGTAAGCCGAAGGTACATACAGTGCAGTCCACCACGTATTCATTTAACACGTGGGCATATTACTCCTCATCAGTCGAATTCGCCACGTGTCATTTAACACATGGGCGCTCTACTTCTAATTAGTCAGAATAGAACTCATTCAATTTGCCACACGTGAATCTTTATTTTGCTATTTAGTATTTGGAAGGAGTATTGACCTATCACCGTAAATACGATGAAGTAATAATAAAGAAGGTAGACATAATCATAGCCATAACAGAATTCCTAAAATAAACATATCACCCGTCGCACCTAACCACTACGGAAAAACGCCCGTAGAGAGGAGACTCATCCGCAACACGTCACTGGGTGGAGTAATTCTGACTGTGGGAGGCAAGCCAATCCCCTTGCGATACCACGTGCATCTGATTGACCCGGCTACGAACCCAGAGCCGAGGAGAGGAATTAACGTGACCTTCGACCTGACACCCCGTAACGATACCCTTCAGTATCATGGGAAGGGTCCACCGGCGTCTCCAGTAGCCACAGTATAGCTAACATACACCCCACTAGCAGAGCCTAATTCTAACTCCCTTGAGCTTCATTTAAACCATTCCACGAAAAAGCTGATTGTTGATAAAGAGCATTTCTCAGTGTACTCAGGCTTACGGCCTGTTTCGACACCTTCCGCCCTCATTCTCACGACTGTGTTTACAGTCTACCGTCGTGAAGAGATCCAATCTCAAAGCCTCTGCCACTTCCATCATCAGTAACCAGTACCCGCCAATCTTCTACGGGTGGGGTACTACATTGGTCTCCTTTCCTAGAAAACTACCGCAACTACACTACAACTTCAACTGCAACAACATCTACAACAACAAAAACTACATCTACAACAACAACAACAACAACAACATCTACAACTCCATCTTCAACTACAACTAATCCCCTGACATTCAAAAATGAAAAAGTCATGTCTCACCAGTCTTCCGCGCCATCGACGCGCTCAAGAAAAGCAATTGGACCCGGACGGCCTCATCAAACACAAAACTGTGGACGTCCAGGTCTCCACGGCCGAACCACCCCGGAATCTCCGTATCAGACCGGCTATGGACACTTTCATAATTCCGCCCACCCTGCCCACGACTCGCATTCCACCTGCTCCAACTTCACTGTTCGCCACACGTGGAGTAGGGGTACCGGAATTGATCCAGCCACCAGCCCTTCATGCAACTCATCGTGCGCCATCTGGCTCTGACAGCACAACGGGAACCACACCGTTGGTCACCTGCCGTTGTGCCGACATGACAAGCCTACTTGATATTCTGGATGCGGAGCTGCGCCGTCTTGAGGCGCACGTGCAAATGGAATTGGACCATGCTGTACAACAGGATGAGATGACCCCGGGAGGCCTCTAATCCATCAAAACTCCGGTGCACCAACTCGAGTCCAAGAAGGAATCGTTGACAAAAACTATTTTTTTCTATACGGTGCCTCGCGTATCGGAGTATATCCAACCAGAGAAACTAAAGGACGCCCTTTCCCAGCTTAAAACTCGTTATTTTGATCTATCAGCGAAGTTCTACAACACTCTTCGTCCACTCGACCAGTTGGACACACTGGATACCCGGGACGCCACTGAACCCCCTTTCGCCGCAGCGTCACGCCCGACACCACTTCAATCGCTGCCCACGACGGTATTCAGCGCCACCCAAGGCATACCACATGATGTTTCTGTCGTCCACACCAAGGCCGACACTCTTGTCTCAGTCTCTCGGGTCACCGGCAAGCAAGCACCTCCAGGTGTCCCAACGCACCCGCATGAGCTCATCTCGGAAGCGGACATGCCCGCCCCCTTGACCGATAACGGCGCGGTGGAATTTCTTCCTCTAAAGCTATGCGCCAGGCCTTTTCCCGTTGACAACCATGGTGGAAGCCTCCCGTATCCTTTTCCACTATCAAACATATCGGCTTGACAACACGGCTGCTTTCATGACGGACAAAGAGTATGAACACCTTCATGCCTCAAAGTTAACAATCAATGTTCGTTTTCCATCCATCGTAATCTTCTCTAATTCCGACAGCATGGTCGTGTTCACAATCCTCTCCGACGTAGTAGAGGCGTCCAACGCCTACCTTGTAAGCAATGGTACCACATTGCACACTTTCACCTCTTATTTTTCTCACTAAGCTCGGTCCTTGTACGTCTGTGTTTCCAGGAATAAATGCCTACTTCCAAGCGGTGAAAGTTTGAGGATGTTCTATGGAATCATTAGTTGATTTTACCAATATGAACGCCCCCGTTGGGTCTGGCAAATAACATGTTGCAGCCAAAAATCTACCACTACGTTTATTGTATTCAATTAAAGTGGTAAAAGTTAGTGTCAGAATGTTAGATGAGTGAGGTTTGTTTATTGCCGCAGTGGCAGGGATAGCTGAGTTGACCTTAGTCCTGATATACCTGATATCAATACAGACGTCCTGGTCGGAGGCTACGTTAATAGACTGCCTCGGCTCTGGGATCGCAGCCGGTTGATAGATGCACACGTGTAAGGTGTGGGGATCGAGTTGCTCCTGCTGTTGACGTTGATCAACTCAGTGCTTTTTGCGGATTGAGTTTCCTCTTTCCAGGTTGTATCGACTGGTTCGGTGCGATCGCTGATTCGGTTTCTAATTGGTTCTTTGGGTTTTACTCATATCTAACTTTTTGTTTTCTTTCATTTGGGAGTCTGAGAATGATATATCTACATATAGAAGTAAAGTACAATTTGAACCGAGTCGAAGAATGTAGATACACGTGTCGTAGAATCCTTTTGAAACGTGTGAATTAGAAATAATCGTTCTCTCAATTTTGGACGATTTGAATCATTCCGTTTCGATACTGTAGTGTGTGTGTTGGAAGGTAAAATCATTCGCTATCTGAAAACGCCATCTGAATAAGTGTTTCATTGTCATCCTGATAAATTCAGTGTTCAGCGTTTGAAATGGCACTGTGTTTATTGACACTGTCTAATCCCTCTTATATTTTTCTTTTTACGCGCGACTTTTACTTCCTCGTTTGGCTTGTACCATTTCTTGTCGCCGTCGTCATGATGTTATTATTACCAACATCAATGCTTTCACTTTGTTCATCGACAGAGTCCTCGTATGCGTCATCTTCATCATCGACTTATCGTCGTCGTTATTCTCTTTAACACCATGTTATAGTCATCGTTATCCTGTCAATATCATCATCGTTATCATATTCTACATCGTCATTTCGCATCTTAGATCGTCATTCTTCTGATTTTGTTATCGCAACTATATCATTACTCAAACATATCATCATCATATTTATATTATCTTTCCCGTCATTTCAACATGTCATTATCATCTTTATATCATCATTCTCTTGATTGGCGATTTATTATTCATCATATCGTCATCATTCTTTATATCATCGTTCTCATCATCATCATTTTTATTTAGAATATCATCTATTTAATTGTTCCCGTCATCTTCATTCTTTTCATTGTTCCCGTCATCGTCATTTATATTCATTTATTTTATCTCCGCGTCGTTTATATCAGCGTATCATTTTTCTTTATCATCGTTCCCGTCATCATCATTTATATCAACATATCATCATCATCATTATATCAACAAATCTTCATCATCATTATATCAACATATCTTCATCATCATTATATTAATATATCATCGTCATCATCTGCACCATCCGTCATCGTCGGTTTATATCAACATCTCATCATTACCTGCACCATTTCATCTTCTACATCATCATCGCTATATTCCTTTTGTTCCCCGGGGTTTGGTACGTCACACAAACCGCTCGCCTACCTCTAGAATCATTCGATGATTCGACAATCAGGGGAGCTCAAATCGACTGCTTCAAAAGAAGGAATGTCAGCGTCTCAACACGAGCTATGGCTTCCCGTATTCCTACGCCCGCTGTGAATCTCAATCCCGTTCCACCACCGGTGGATGTCGATACAACCCTAGATGAAGTTAGGAGATAAACCATCATTTTCGCTGTGACGAACAAGACGTATACAGCGCCGATTTCTTATGATGACGCCGGTCCGTTTAATGACCCAGGTTATATAGGGTTGCTCCTTTGTTGGACAGACTGCTGTCTTGGATGGTTTTATCATTCTGAGTTACGCTTTTAATGGGTTCCTTCCCGGGATACCCTGTTGTCGGCTATGAAATTCAAGACCTGTCGTCGTCAGTTTTGTTGTTACGACGCCGACTTGAGAGTTGGTAATGGACGTACTGTCTCAGGCGTCCGTGTGGATTTTGTTGTTAAGGTTTTTCATGCCGGTTTGAACAGTTTTCTTACTTTTACACCACTTGTGAATGATATCAGTGCTGACTTGTCCCTCTATTGTACCCAAAGGGAGATAGAATATGTTCCTAATTTACACCGTGTATCATCCGAGATGCTCGATGGCAGGCGTGGAAAACTCATGGTGGCTAATGAGGATTGTTGTTCACTAAACCCTATGTTAAGGCGGAGTTACGTTAATTCAGATATAATTCGGCTTACTGGAAGTTCCAGGTTAGGGATGAACGTCGTTTCCGTTCGACGTATGGTTTGGCGGTTCCGTGCCAGTGTGTCACGCATAATAATCTCTACCCCAACACGCCTAACAACGGTTGGGTAAAGCTTACCAAAAACTGGGGGAGTTGAGGCCCACAGAGACTGTCTTACTGAGCTTTCTCAATGCTTTGTACATTTTGTCGGAGATACAAAACGACCCCGATAGCGGGTGGTGGGTTGTTTCGTAGACCAAGATGGTAGCTAAGACTGCGGCCTTCCTTATTCAGGAAGTGTATGATCATTTCCTTCTTTAGACAGTTTCTCCTCACACGACCTCTTTCAGTCGGGGGCTTGACCTCGTACCAATTCTTGGCAACCAAGAGAATTTGGACGAGTACCTTGGGATCTTACGTATGATCTAGCCCACGGATTTTAATCAACTGCCGTCCATGTGGCGTGCATGTGGGGAGAAGAAATAGGATATTTCACCTGGGCGTGTTGGGTCCGTGGCTGACTGGCTGTATTACGATCCGTTCGATCGCCATACCATTGGCGAGGCGGACTCGAAGCGTTTGGCTGATGGGCAGCGTGCGCCTATCCCGGAGGGTCATTCGTTGGGTTTTAATTTCGAAACTGTCCCAGATGGTTGGGTTGGTACTGCTGCCGGTAATAACAGTGATGATGGTGATGACCGTATCCCGTCGAGCGCTGCTGGTGGTTGGGATAATGACGATGCCGATATAAAGTATTATTAGCATTCCTTTTACTCGTATGAGGAACCGTACGGGGCTCGTGACCCTATTTATAGAGATGTTGACCGGGCTTCCGAAGTTGTTTCTAATCCGCCTCCAGCGTCGGGGAGTATTGGTGCCGCTTATATCACTGGTGTGGTCAGATAGTTCCTCCATGAATCTGGACTTGGCGATCGTTACCTCGAAGGGAGTTGGGTTGAGTTACGCAGTTATATTCGCGGTCGTATTTCCTAGATGTTGTCTAGTTTATTTATTAGAGCCACGATTTAATTTGTGAAAGCTATTCGGCTGCCTCTTTATGTTTAGAGTTTGGTGTTATGTGGTTTTGTTGATTCATAACCAGATAAATTTATCCGTTTTGCGCCTTTTGCTGCCGTTTGTTCGGGAGGTGAATTGTTCCGATGCTTATGAAGTACAGGTAAGCTTGTCATGTTTAACCAGGGTTAAATTATTCATAATGTTAAGGAGGCAACCACTAGTATAGTGTTACCTGTTCCAGAAAGTTTCATCTGTTAGGTTGAATGTTAAAAACACAAAAAATGTCGGAGTCACCACTCCCCATTATGGGTGGGGTGTGTGGTGTTGTTGCCGTACGGATTGAAATGCGGAGTTGGGTAGCGCGAAAAACTTGAGTTCGGTGGTGGTCTACCCGAATGCGTCGGTTGTTTGGCGCCATGGTTGTATTGATTAACAGCCTATTGGTGATCATGGAGGGCGAGGGGAAGTTTGGTGATTACGTTGCCATGCCCCGTGTTGGGTTTGTGTTCAGTCCACCGCCAAATGGCGTGTGGCAGTGGTGTGAATTGTGTATGCCGTTCCGGAAATATTCCGTTGGTGTTACCGCTCTCCATGTGGGGAGAGATGTGCCGTGTTGAAAACAAGTGATGTGTCTCGAACGTGTCGAGTCGGGTCGCGTCCAGAATTTATCCGTTTGGTGTGTTGTTCGACTCCTGGTGGCGGTATTAATGCTGGCTCGCCGATAGGCAGTGTGTTATAATCGTCACGTTGGTATATGG
>JAULBU010020779.1:0-19351 GCA_032358235.1 Odonthalia washingtoniensis
GTAAAGTCACCCAGCAAAAAGCGTTATCAACTGAGCCAATTATCAACTGATTAAAAGTCTGGTTTGCCGAACAAACTCCCCGAGAAAAAGAAAAGGTACTAGTCTACGCGTACTAATAATAATTATAGGTAAGCAGCAATTATTAACATTAGGAACAAGGTCTTATAATGAATCTGATAATAACGATGATAGATCTTGTCTAAGGGAGGTGTAGATGTACGACTTCAGCAAGGCATTCAACATGTGGCTATTGAAATTCTACAATTCAATGGTAGACAAAGGCTTACACATTTACTTCCCGTATCACAAAAAGTCGAAAATTTTGTGCGAAACAGCGGAATTAGATTATAAGGAAAAGTTGGAGAAAGGGACTGATGAAGAAAAATATGTACTTAAATCAAAACATATGAAAGACCAACTACTGGCGCACAGTTACTTAGTTAGGTGTCTTTCATCTGACACAGTAAGATCGCTAGTTGCTATTGACAAGGATTATGACGTGGGTAGCCTCTGGAAAGCCCTTCTCAACCAGTGTTTATCAAAAAATAAACATACCCTTAGGGGAGTACATCATCAAATTATAAATATGAAAATGACTACAACTGAAAGTCTAGTTTCATATTTATGGAGACAAAAGGGACAGGTCCAGAAGTTAGAAAATACAACGTATGCAATTTCCGATCAGCATTGATGGGGAATAATGACAATGGGGCTACTAGAAGTCTATAAACCAATAGTAAGGATAATTAACCTTAATCTAACAGATTCTACTTATGAAAAGATGGATTCAAGTTTAAAAGAGTTTGCGTGTGAGGATATTTGGGACTCAAATAGACCGTTAGAACCACAGCGCAAAACGACGATAAATCAGCAGCACCAGTAACAAAAAACAGAACTGGGGATCCCCCAACAAAATTTAAAGGCCAATGTTATTGGTGTCAAAAATTAGGACACGTAAAGTCAGACTGTGATTCCAGAAAGAGAGGACAGAGTCGTGTCCGCCGGAAGAAACACCAAAAAAAAAAAAAAAATGAAACCAACATTGCAGTTGAAAGACAAGGTTTTCTTTCGTATCACGTAAACAATACCAAAGAGAAAAGCGATGGGTTGTGGGTAGTGGTGCGTCGAATCATTACATGGATGACTCTTGAAATACGCGAAGTGAGTATGAAGCTACAAGTGGTACCATCAATACAGCAGAATCAGAAAGGATGACTGTAAGGGCAAAGGGAAAACATTCCTCATTTGGGACAGTCAAAGTAGTCCCAAGTATCGGACAGAGCTTACTATCGGTTGGCCAAATAATCGATGATCCTCAAATCACAATCACATTCAAGCGTGATACGTGTATACTTTCGGATGGCGGGATGGTGTTGGCACATGCACTGAAGGGAAAAGACAACCTGTAAAGGATATCGGAGGAGTCTCTGTTGTCGACTACGCATAAAGAAATTGCACACGATGAATCTGATGGCGATGGGAGTGAATCATCTGAATCAGAAGATACTGATTCAGAGGTGTATTAAAAAGAAGATATCACTAACCCATTAAAGATCTGGCATCATTGGTTGGGACATCTTTCAAAAAGTGGACTGGGACACTTGGCTCGACTCGGAAAGATTCCGATCTCCAGCTCTAATTTAAAGCGTTATTTAAATTGTCTTCGCTGTGCCCGGGGCAAAGCTCATGCGGGTAATTACAAGAAGAGACCAAAAAAGACTAAAATACGAACTCAAAGACCAGGGGAGTTGATTTACTCTGATGCGTGTGGACCTTTCTCGGTTCAGGGTGTAAATGGGGAGTCGTACTTTCAGATGTACGTGAAGATTTCTAGAGGAAGTCGGCCACTTTTCATATGAAGAACATATCTCAAACTTTAGAAAACATTGAGAGGTACACTTCGTTCATGACGGCATGGGGTTAAGACATTGAAACATTACGCACTGATAGAGGGGCAGAGTATTCTTCAGGGGAGATCAAGGATTAAGACCAAATGGAATAGCACACGCACCAACAGATCGAGCCGCCCATGCACATATTCATGTGGCGGAGCGGATGAATAGGAAATTAACAGAGATGGCGAGGACCATGCTTATTGACGCTGGATTTTCAAAAGCATGGTCGGGGCATGCTGAAATTATGTACGCTACTATGATTAGAAATCGCTGGACAACGTCAAAGTTTAAAAATAAGGAGACGTCATTTGAGAGGTTCTAGAATAGAGAAGCTGATCTCAGAATATTCAGGCCGTTTGGGTGCACGGCAATGATCTACATTTCTCTGGAAACAAGGACTAACCTGGATAACACAACAGAAAATGAATTTTTGTTGGGGTAGCAGAGGGTTCTCTCTTCGATAAGGTCTATTTTGAGGCTACAAATAACATCGTACACGTGCGAGACGTTACAATTATTGAAGACACATACGAACAGCTATTTGTAAAAGAATCGAACGTAGTCGACTTATCAACTAATGTGAGCAACTCAAAAAACCTTCATCCAGACATGATTAAACAAAAGGGACGTCCAAGGAAATCCAAAGGAAAAATTATTAGAGCGAGTGCTAATTCAGGTGGAGACAATCTGAATGAAACTACGGCTCGTAATAGTATTGATGCTGCTTCAGGTGGGAATACCCTGGGAAAAGCAGGCACAAAATGCATAAATACACAGACAATTAGTACAGGAAACGTACTGAGGAAACTATAAAGGTAAGTAACGAGCAAGTTACTGCAGGTTCACTCAAAGGTGAAATAGTCAGCGCCATGGAAAGTGACGTACAGATCGCCAAAGAAGATGGGTCATCAGTACATGCAAATGAAAAGCCTAGAATTTTAAAAGGGGATGATGGAACGTCATCAGAAAAAGGAGTAAAAAACGCCAAGGCCGACCACCAGGATCTAAAAATAAAAAAGTAGTTTCGGTAGTACTGGTAGAAGTTCAAACACCCAACAGAAAAGTGACTTTGAATGAAGTGGCGAATTGTGAAATTGAACTGTTGACCGAAATTTAAACGCCCACTACATTTGAGAAAGCAATGGAAGACAATGATCATTCAAAGGACTAGAAGAAGGCATACGACAGTGAACTAAACGCAATGAAATGCCTCAAAGTCTATGAATTGGTCAAAGCTCCACAAAATCGTAAACAAATTGAAACACGCTGGGTTTTAAAATTAAAGAAGATGAGACAGGAAAATTGGTAAAGCACAAAGCATGATTGGTGATCAAAGGATACATGCAAACGTACGGCGTGGATTACGAAAGTACGCATGCACCGGTATCTAGGCTGTCAATGCTGCGTGTTTTGTTGTCACTGGAGGTAAAACTTAAGCTCAAGATCCATCAGATGGATGTGAGCACTGAATTTCTAAATGATATCTTAGATGATGTAGTATACGTCCTTCCACCACCTGGATATGAACATCTGGTTCCAGAAGGCAAATCTATTAGACTCCTAAAAGCACTCTACGGCTTAAAGAAGTACCACCGAAGTAGAATCGGGTGTTGGACAAATTATTAACTGAACAATGTAGTATGAAACCTACTGAAGCAGATCCATGTCTCTATGTGCGGTACAAAGGGAACCGATTACAGCTGGTAATTATGATCTACGTAGAAGACCTATTACTTATGGGGGTATAAAATAACACGGTGAATAACGCAAAATCTGTTCTACGTAAAAAGTTCAAAATGAACGACATGGGGCAGTTGAAGTGGTTTGAATATCACAGTAACGCCTGACGGAGTGTTCATAACACAAAAATCTTATATCGACAAAGTACTCGAAAGGTTCAACATGGTCAATTGTAAACTCAAGTCGGTGCCACTGTCACCAAGCGAGGACTTTAAAAGGATGGAATTTTCAAGTGACAGTAATGTCAAGGTAGACTGTCCATACAGGGAACTGGTAGGATGTATCCTGTATCTAAGTTGTGTACGAGGCCAGGCATTGATTTGTCAATAAAAGAGCTTTCGAGTTTTTTGTCGGATGTAAGGGAATGTCATTGGAAAGCACTGAAGGGAATCCTACGCTACTTAAGAACATCGAGGAAAGTCGGAATTTTCTATAAATAAGAGGATCAATCAGATGTTCTACACGAATATGTAGATTCATCCTGGGCTGATTATCTACAAACGAGACGCTCAACGACTGGCGTGTTGGCATAAATAGGTAGCCACCCTATTGATTGGAACTCAAAGAAGCAGTAAATCATTACCCACAGCACTACCGAAGCAGAGTATGTGGCGGCTGATTCTGCAGAAAGGACTATCATTTGGTTTCGCAGTATGATAAAACGTTTGGACAATGAACAAGTTCATCCACTACGATTCACGAAGACAACATGGCGTGTCTTGTTTTGGCTAAAGGGGAAGGTAAATCATAATATCTAAGCACATCAGGTTAAGATATCACTACTTAAGAGAGAAAGTAGCTAGTAATGAGATAAGTTTGTCCTACATAACCACCGAAGACCAACTCGCAGATATGCTCACGAAAACACTCGCGGTACTGCGTTTTGAGTTTCTATCCAAGCAGGTGGTTAGCGATTCATGCAACGCTAGGCTCGGGTGAAGGTTCCAATCTCTGTATATTTCAGGGTCGAACAACGTGTGATTGGTTTCGTCTACGTTTGTTATTTAGCTTGTTTTGGTTGCTCTCTCTTTTGATTCATTCTCTCTTTCGTTTTCTCTGTTTGTGAAACTGTTGTCGAGATGGAAAGTTGAAATGTGTGAGCGTAATCATTAAGACATCAGGTTATATGTTCATTGATCACGTGTAAGGATACGGTACTGAAAACCTAGTGTAAGGTAAGAGTCGACACGACCATCGTCGAAGCGACAAGAGTGTCTACTAGTATGCACTTCAGACACAAGGCGGGTTGTCCTTGTGCAAATAAGTTAAGCAAGAAGTAAAGTCAGCAAGCAAAAAATCGTTATCAACTGAGCCAATTCTCAACTATTTCTTTATTTTATTTTAATGAAAGCTTTAAAAACGAAATCAGCAAATTCAAAATGAAGTGCTCGTTGAAAAATATTTACAACCCAAAAGGGATTTTAAGTCGCCCACGTGTAACAACTAAACCGCTAAGGCCCGTTCCAGATTAGGTTTTCGCTGTATATACGATTTGTATCAAAATATGTATCGCCACGTTGCATATTCTGATTGGCCATACCAATTATTGGTGACAAACAAATATGACTGTTTTGAACATACAAAGAAAGACAATACATGATTGTATGGCAATTTCTATGCAAAAAACTTTTTTTGCTCTGAATTACAACGACAAACCTCCTATACTTTCACCCTCCACTTCTTTTCCATCTACAAGTTAATAAAATAATTTCAAATTTCTTCATCATGGCCAAAGTCATCACTGAAAACACAACCATCGAATCTGCAGAGGTAGAAATAATATCGGCAAAGCAGGTTGACATCCAACGTGCTTGTAAGAGAAAGTGTCTTTCCTGCAATAGTAGAAAAGAGGTACTCACCTCCCGATTATTGAAGTCCGGCGTCAAATCAAAAGTTTAAGTAATACTACTAAGCAACGACTTTACTGAACAAGGTGCCAATTCAAGACCGTCAGATGCATTTTCTTTGATTGCCAGTACACGCGCTCCGCCTTGGATATTAAGAGAATACGCGAGACTCTGCCATATAATTGTTGACCCGATGAACTTTACTGCATTCAGCAGCTTGAATAGACCGCCGGAGACACGTGCGGAGTTCGACAAAGCGTGTCATGATCCGTGGGGAAGTGAATTTATGGGCGCATTCAATCTTATCGATTATATAGATCTTCCAGATGCTTGTGATGGTGTTACAAGCGATTTAATTTTATCTTTTTATCCAAACTTTCATCCTTCGGAATGCACTGGTGAGACATTGAGGAGCAAGTGGGGATGGTTACGGTCGCGGTATACGGTGAGCTACAAATGTTTTATAAAGTCTGGAAAAGGAGAGACAGATGTGTTTCCGGACTTCACAAATGGTCAACAAATCCTCTCTTACATGCACTGCGTCTTCCAAAAATCTCCTTACCTTGAGCTGCTTGTAAGAGAAGTAGGTGATGGTCTTCGTGGTGAGGTGGGAATTGGAACAACCCGTAGTGAGGAACGTACTTCTGAGCAACGATCAAGTGGATAAAGCAGTGGGAGAGAGCGCAAGTACGAGGAAGATGACTGCTTGAACAAAATTGCAGATTCCTTGTCTCTCCCCCTTCGAGTATCGCTGAATATAAATACTGAAAACGAGTTGGGGGAGGCATCAGATTCTTTGGTGCACCATAAGGAGGTAGCTGAGACAGTTGTTTCTTTAATGTCCGTGGAGCACTAATTGCGTGCATATATCCGTGCCTCTTTGGGGATTGATGATATTGAGTACACCGATGACTTACGGGTACGACTGGAATGCATTAAAGGAAAGACCAAATACGGTCTTTTCTAGTATATATATTTATATCATTAATAAAAACTTAAGACGGACGTATCATTCTATTTGCAACAATAATACCTGTGAAGTCCTTGCGTGTTGACGAATCTCATGGTCTCGACTCCGTAATTCAACTTCCACACATTCGTCTTGTGTAATGACTTCCATCTACACACCTTCTAGATTGTTGTGGTACCTTTCCGGTACAGATAAAGCAGTTCTCTCCTCAATTATAAATTTATGCAGTTTTCAGCACACAACAATAATCTGTGTTGCCTTTTTAACTGTAACTCGTAGGGGTTTCCATAAAATTCCCCATCTCCCAATAAGCGCGCCAAATGTTTGCTCAATTGTGATACGAGGAGACGAGAGCCAGTATTTAAAGCAGTCAAGATACTGGTCAGAACTGCGTTTCGGCCAAGGTGTCAACAGCTTGCGCGTCCATAAATATGCCTAGTCAACAGCCACCCAGTACCCTGGTGGTAATCTCACATCACCATCCTGAAGTAGAGCGAAAAGAGCACTCAATTGTAACGCAACGTGATCATGAGAAGATCCGAAAGTGACAACAGATAAAAAAGTGAATCTAAGACGATGGTCGCACATACATTGCATATTTAATGCAATGAATCCTTTTCTGTAATACACAGAAGGATTTAATACCTCGTTACTTGATGGTTCAATTATTTTGATTGCCAATCCATCTACAGAACCAACGCAACCGTTCAATGGACTTCACTCATTCCGAGCAAATCCAGTGCTTGCTTCTTTCAAAGACCATGCACCATTGGATGGGAAATTTATTTCGAGTGTTTCATCAAGTAGAGGAATGGTTCTATCAATTACTTTGAAAAGGGTTGAAATTGGTAACCCTGCCATGACGAGTAAATCTAAGTATGGAACCAGAAAGCCAACGTATAGTTACAAATACATGAAGCTGCAGGAGGGGAATGACGCCATTTCCTTCGGCCGCCAACTCGCACAAAGTCTCGAAATAATCCCATTCCATTCGTAGCATTCTCGTACTGGAAGTATCCGTCAGATAGCCAACAATGTATTCTACTGTGCGAATATCCCGAGGTCTGTTTGGAGTTGTCTTTCCAGCACGACTATTCCGTATCGAACGACATTTACGAAAGTAAGTGACTAGTAATACTGCACATGTTACGCGTCTCCTAGTCATGAGCGAGACGACGACACAAGAGATTGATTTCCTGTGCGAGATGGGAGCCATGGTCGGTGAAAATAGGGTTCTCGGATGGTGCGGAACGTTGTGAGAAGTTGGGATAGGAAAGGTAGACATGCAAGAGGAATGAAGATTAGGAGGTGCCACGGCTGTGGATAAAATGCATGTCTGTGGTGAAAAGAAGAGATATCATGCTCATCTTTTCATTTAAAAACTGGAATGAATTGTATGTGTATCAAACACACGGATAGTATCATACAAAATGTATATACATGTATGATAAATCTGGAACGAGCCTAAGTGGTAAAGTCTTTAGTGGAATTACGCAGAGAAAATTTTGTAGATTATTTCGTGTAAATTAGTGTGCTATTGTAGAGTCGTGTCACTGACAAATGAGTAAAATAATATGGGCAATAATAATATTACTAAGGGAAATTCCAGGATCAGTGTGGGAGAAGGTGAAATACTGGACAATATGGTAGAATAGCGCCTTACTTAGGAGTTTTAGGGTGAATTAGGGGTGAATCCGAGGGGCATTGAGAATTTGTGCCTTAGATAAGCATACTGATCGTGAAATGGCCCTATTATTAATATTATTATGTGAGACTCTCCTATCCTCTGTACCACAACACGTACCAGTAGACTACTGTAGTATATACTGCCACGTTACAGTACTCGTTTAAAGTACACTTTATATATAAGTAAAGTGTTCGAAGGGAAGAGACAGAACAAGAATCTGAACTCTTCTCCATATATATTCAGACCACTCACAGGTTATGGGCTTGCGTCAACACTGAAACGAATAATCGACATAATCCTTTATTATTGGGAACATACAGGGAAATTTACTCATCAACCAAAGAAATCCTTCACGAATCCTAATAATCCCACCTCAAGCCGTATCTGCTGTCCCAGCTACCTACCAATCCACTCAAATACCTACCATCACCTTTCTTAACAAGAACAATCTTGAGCTTTGGATGCTCACGATTAAGTGCGCGGCCGAAACTCTTGGAATCTCGCAACATATTCTAACATAGATTATACCTATGATTAGTAAAGTTACAAATCAGTGACTGCACTTACCAGTGAACTACTCGCTTCACTCCCACCTGGTACTGAAGAAGAAACAATAATATCGGATACACCCATCAATCCCTGCATAATTATACGACGCATACAGAAACTTTTAGAAGAAAAATCTTCGACTCACCACGACGATCTGGAATTACAGGCAACATCCACCATGATTAACGATTTCGATAATTCCTCTGACTGCTTTGAGGCCCACGCCAAGCTCCGAGCTAAAATGATTGCGTCCCGATATCCTTTCATTGACAAAGACGAAACAACTATCAAATTACTCACAAAAGGAATGACAAAAAACGCGTCCTATTCATACCTAACACCTATCTTGCTAACCAACTTACCAGTATCCATACAAAGACTTCGCACAATGGTAACTACCATCTATACTACGACAATGCTAATGCATCATGCGTCCAACACCGCATTCTCTTCGCATTACCAAAATCCAGATGCATCCCGTAATACAAAAACGAAAATAGGCAATGACTGTTGCAAGTGACAAGCCGCTAATTTCGACAAGATATACTTCCAATTTGAAAAAAATTTTCGTGACCCCAACAACCCACTCAGTGTCAACTACATACATCCAAAATAATCTGCGGCATCATCTTCACAACGCAAACGTAACAATCTTCCTGACAAGTCACGTGCCAGTATATACCACACTCCATTGCGCAACCACCATCTTTCATCCATTTTCCTGAGTAAGTATCTATATCGGACGATAAAGCAACGCATGAGGGTAAGTACATCACTGATAGTGAATCCTTACTTACCCCTTTTCAAAACCAGACCCACTCATGATTAAACTACCAAACATTCGACATTAAATTTCTGCAACAAAATCTGCACCGCCTTTCACGCATTCCGGCCCAATTATTTCAAATACAACTATTAGTTACATATCTACAGAAGGGGTAACAACGCCTAATATAGCCGAAACTCTGCTATCTGTACATGAGTTAACTTGCACCGGAAATGAGATTATATTCACACATAGAAATGTCCATACAGTACCTAATTAATTAACTCTTAAAAGTCTATACATGACCAGATTTGGAAAATGGCATAATAATGCCCACATCAATGTTAATGAAAAACACCAGATTGGCAACAAACATTCGGCAGCGAATGCAATTAATCAGAGACATGAACTCCCCCCAATTTCCCCATCCCCGATAATTCACCTGCTCCAAATTCACAAGTTTCTAATCACCACGTGTCACAACTCCAACCAATACATTTACCAAAACCGAATCGTCGTAGTCACCAATCTGGTGATAAAAATAATGCCATAAACAAAACACTCCGTACACCACCTTCACCACAAATCATGAACCCGTCTACGAAATCAATACCTCACTCGCTGCATTTGTCGGGCAACCACGCCCCAATTAGCAAACTTCGTGAAATAATCTCTAGCGGACTGTATCCTGCGCTGTCACACGTTTGAAACAAACGAGACACCACCATCACATGCTTCTCCTGCGCCGAAGACAAACTCTCCACGTCGCCCCACCCATAATACCTACACGATCTGCAATTCCTGGAGACATAATCCCCATAGATACCCTAGGACCTATACCCCCTCCGCTCGGCACTACAATCACATCCTAACATTCGTTGATGTCGGATAGAGATTCGCGATTTACTCACCAAGCAAATCACGATCCCACCTACAACAACTTATAACCACAAACACTTCAACATATGCTCGAAATTCGGACAGAAAACCCTCCGCTTCCATGCCTATAATTCCAGAAAAAACATTTATACTGTAGTATCCTTTTTTCTGAACGCCAATTGCATTAAGCAAACCACTATCACCCCACATCACCCACAGTCAAACTCATTGGCTGAGGTGGTGAATCGTACCATAATGAATGTAGAAAGATGTGCACTGTCGCACTGTAAGCTCCCGAAAAATTGTTCGGATTTTTCAGTAATTGATGCCTCGTGTAAATAGAACTGTATGCTACGCAAAAATCCTCAAATCCCCACCAATCACATTATGTAACCCGAACTGTACATTGCCAAAATGTTTCATCCCATTCGGGGCCTATGGCACAATAGTTGACATCAAGATGTCCAAAACCAAGCTACAACAGAGGAACATATCTGCATGCTTTCTTCACGATACCGCCCACAGTCAATTGAAGATCATATATCTTGACACTTCGCAAATATCACTCTGCAGACCAGCATATTTCGTTCCCTACCACCCAGCATTAGACCAATCCAGAGTACCGGCGTCCGAATTCAAAGCCTATCGTCGACACTCAACACCATTACTTGAAAATGACACACATACACCACTTTTCTGAAAGCAATTACTTCAATATCCGGACTCCTCCCATTGCCAAAAAGCCCACAAAGATGAGATACACCAGATAAATGACAATAATGTGATACATTGGATCCCAGACAGAACAATGCCCAAACCAGACAACTCAATGTAGATTAAAATGACATACAGGTACAAGCGAGCGAGCGAAGGCCACATACTACATCGCCAAGCGCGATGCACATTACACGGGACCTTATGAAAGCGAAAAGCATTACGACCTGAACCAAATATCAGCTTACACAGCCGACAAGGCATCTTCCCGATTCATATTTACACACACCCATCACCACAACATCCAATCCGCCATCTCGACATCACCTACGCCTTCACCAATGAACGCTATGACGAGAAAAAAACTGTATACATAAAGCAAATGACATTAGCCGACGGTACACTGGATCTTCCGGATTGCACTTACGGAAAACTCAATCTCAACCTATATGGTTCCAAACTAGCGTGCAACATCTACTTAGTCGGTTTTATATAATCATCTAATACCCTATAGCTTCATACAATCCCAGGCCGATCCTTGCTTATCCAGAAAACGAACACCTCGTGGCGCAATAATCATTTCGATCATGATCGACGACTTCCTCATCGCAGTCCCCACTTCCGACGATATTGGCACTTTCATTCGCCATCTTAAAACTAAATAAACCACTAAATACCTTGGTAAACCAACAACCTTTTTAGGATGGACAGTTACCTACTCCACTAATGGTGATATTTCCCTTTCTGAACCGAGCCTGATACAAAAAGTAACCACTAGGATAAAATTGCAGGACTCGAATCCCCGCAAAACCCCACTTCCGCACAAAGCAGACTATGACGAAAAGAGTTCCACCGAAGCACTAGACAAAAAATTCAGAGCTACACATGTCATGCTTAGGAGACATCCGGTACTTCCCCTCGGTACCAGATTGGACGTCAAATTTGCAGCCAGCCGACTGTCCAAATTCGTGACGAGACGGACAAAAGTGCACCTGAACCTTCTACACCACCTGGTACGTTATATAAATTCCACCAAGGACCAAGGATTAACATTCCCCATGACAACTGCAGCTCCCCTCTTACGGAATTTTATCGACTCTGATTACGCCGAATCTACAGATCGACGCCACACTTCGGCTGCGATCCACTTGGCCTGTGGCTCCCCGATTCTGTGTTCATCTTTCAAGCAACAAACAGTGACCCTGAGCACTTGCGAAGCTGAGTATGTCGCAGTATCGCAAGAATAGCAGGATACACTATGACTAGAGCGTCTTACTCAAGATATTTTAGAAACAGAAGCACCAGTTACACCATGTTTTACAGACAGTAATGGTATAATTGATATCGCATAAGATCAGGGTAAGACTAGATGCCGAACGAACATTGATGTGAAGTTTTATCATCTCCAACTGGCATTGCAAAAAAAATAATAGCACTACAACGTGTTCCTACAACCGAAAACAAAGCAGACCTGTTGACCAAATCGCTGGCGCCTCGAACCAATTTTCACCTTCTGCAGCTCATCAACCCCGCCCTGACATGATGCCAGAAAGCACAGAAGAGTGTGGGACTCACCTCGAAAATTCAGGGCCAATTTTCTCACATTCCCCCTTTCTTTTCCTGCTTTCACCATCCTAACCTCTTTCCCATTTGCATTCCCCTCTTTTCTGGGACTCTCCTCATGTACTGCCACACGTACCAGTAGACTAGTATATACTTCATCGTTACAATACTCGTTTCCAGTACACTTTATTTATAAATAAAGCGTTCGATGAGAAGGGACAGAACAAGAATCTGAACTCTTCTCCATCGATTGTCAGACCACTCACACAATAAAATAAGGTGAAGGTGACAATGCCAAATTTAGTTATTTTACGAATCATAAATTCACTAAAACGGCGTTTTAGTCACGGCCGAATCACTCACAAATTAAGTGAAAAAATTGAAAACCATATTTTTTATGAGCAATTAAAATTAGCCAATAGGGATGAAATGTTTGAATATTACTTCGGCTCAAGTGACCATCACCCAAAAAAGTTGGTACTGTACTTGAAGGACTCAACAAGGTACCATTTCTAAATTTTTCCTTAAATTAGGTTCTTGCAAACACCGAATCGAAACGAGAACAGGCAATGGAAACCGATCAGATCTGCAGGTCAACATGGAGCAGTTAGAAGCGCCAGTAATTGAGCATGACACAGCACAGAGGGGGCACGGTGGGCACGGTGGACATAAAAACACAACATATAACGGGTATGATGCCGATGTGGGGGGTGACGATTGTCAGGATGGGTAACTGACCGCCCCAAATAATACTCCGAATTACAGGACATATGTCCAAAATACAACCACAAAAAGGCGAATGAGATTCACAAACTACATTCGATATACTACTTTTGATAGTGGTCATGTGCTGTGATGCACACCTCGCGCATCACGACGAGATCAAAAATAAATTCAGTGAAGCACTGAATTTATTTAAAGCATCGGTTCCTTCCAACACCTTTGACAGTTCAACTGCACCAAACTGGAAAAGTTTGAGCTATTGCTGTAGAAAAATTATTGTGGATCACCGTATCTCTGTTACACAACATGCAACGGGTAGTGGCATAATAGAAATCAGAGGGAAAATAGATACTGTTTGATGGTGTTGTCCAAGCGGTTGATGCAGTGAACGAGAAGCGTCACGCAGAGCGCGAAGAACGAACTCGGACGACGGACTACGGGCGAGCGTGTGGAGCACTAAGAGATTCTGCAATGAACAGGAAAGGGGAGCGTACTACACCAACCAAATACTACACCAAGTAGAAGGACACCCCCTTCTAGAAGAAGGCGTACGTATGAGGACTCAGAATATTTGGAAATTGAGAAGATAAATAGACATGTGTGTCTGCAGCAATAAAATATTGAAAAAAGTTTCAAGATGGATCATCACCGTCTCGCGTTGGAAAATTGAAGTTCGAACGAGAGGAGGCAAGGTACACGATGAGACAGGAACGGGAGTGTCGTTTGGACGAACTTCAAACAAAATAAAGTTCGAACGCGAGGAAGAAAGAGGTACGATGAAACAGGAATGGGAGTGTCATTTGGACGAACTTCAAACAAAACGTCTACAATTAGATACTGAAAGTTTGTAAATAGATCAAACTCGCCTCGAATTATAAATGAAAGAAGGATGAGATAGAGAAAGGAAAAGATAATGCGTTTGATTTTGTTGCAATTTCCAAAAATTTCATGTAGTTTTATTATTTAAATGTTGTTGATGTTAAAGTAGGTTTGTAAGGTTGGGAGATCACAATAAAAATAGAATATTGTCTGTCCGCCATATCCAAGACAAAGTTGAGCTAAATTGGTGTCTGCCTCACCTTCAATATTGGCTAGTGGTCTTTCGAACACCACATTTGTTTGAGGTCTTTGTAAGACCACTAGAGGCAACACGTGCAGCTTTCATTGCGACATTACAAATGATTTGTGGACGTGTAGCAATAGAATGAGGGTATGCAACCTGCATCCAAGACGCAGAACGCAGTTTGCGTCACCGTAAATACAGTGATACCCCTAATTAATTTGCAGCTTCTGCTTTAATTGACTGCCCAGGTTTCTTTGGCGATTTAAAGTCTAACCATATCTACGTCCCACCTCAGGGCCGTAGAGGTAGATAATAAGCCCATCTGGGGTCGTGGTGGTTTGTTAAATTACGCAGTGTAATATTTTGTGTCCACCGGAACAGGATCCTTGGTTTGTGTTGATTGTGTTAGATAGTTGCGCCAGCGTGGATGTTGTAAAGGTTTGCGGGAAACGACGGTTAACGAGTTAATAGTTTTTGTACACGTGTAACGAACATATTTCTTGTTACACGTGTAACTAAATATTGTACGAAATGTGTTGTGTCTTTGATTGACTTTACTATACTGAATTCATGTTGATTGAATTGACACTACTGTAAGTGAACTCCACAGTGAGACGTAGCTAGTTGTTAAAAGTCTATAAATAGGACAACAACAGATTGTTGAGAAACCAAAAAATGACTGTTAACACTTTATTGAAAAACTACATGGTAGCACGGCATTGAAAAAGAAAAGAATACAACCGCTGGGAAGACCACAATTAACATTCCAACGTTACAATATAAATGGAATACGAACGCGACGAACGGCATGTGGCAAAGTTTCGTGGAGGGGAGAGTGAAGATATCGAGCTGTGTTTGCTCCGTTTAAGCGCCGTGCTTGAAAGTAAGAATCTCACCGATGTTGTCTATGATCAACGGAAAGATCCAAGTGATGAGCAAGCCGAAGATCAAGCAAGATATCAACGTAAAGTACGCAAGGATAGAGCGATCGTAATAACATCACTTGGTGACAAGCCGCTCAGAGTCGTACAATAAGCTTCTAAACCCTCGGAAATGGTTAAGAAGCTCAACGAAAGATATGTTGCGTCCACAACAGCCAACAGGATCGCGGTAATGACAAGTCTGATACATACACGCTATGATGGAAACAAGAATATAGGAGAATATCTTTCAGAAATGGAAAGCATGTTCAGTAAGCTGGTAGCTATGGGCTTTGTTATCGACTCAGATATGCAAGTTGCTATACTGCTCGTGTCTATTTCATCAGAAGAATCTTTATATGGAACTGTTTCAGTGATAAAGACAATGGAAGCAGATAAAGCAACTTGGGAATATGTTTCTGGGTGGATCATCGAAGAAAAGCGCTCACAGAAGCTCGCTGAAAATGTCGAAGTAAAGACATCGAGAAGTATCGCCGCCACCGCAAGACAGGAACAAGACCGCTCAGCTATTCGTTGCTTTAATTGCGACAAGATCGGGCACATTGCCCGGAACTGCAAGAACAAGAAGGGTTAGAACGGTAAAGAAAGAGAGGATAAACCAAAAGTTAAGGCTGCACTTGTTCGAAAAACAAGGAATAACGCCATGTTAATAGTGGACTCTGGGTGTACTCAGCACATTACGAACGACTCGAGCAACTTCACCGGAGTTGTCGACATAAGCCCTATTAGTGTGCATCTTGCCGATAATCGGGTAGTAGAAGCAAAACAAGAAGGATCAGTTCTAATAGATTTTCTTAGAAAGAACAAAGGTGAACCCAAAACACAACTTCTACTGAGTCGCGTTTTGTTCATACCCGATGCTGGGGTGAACATGATCTCTTGCACCCAACTGGATAGCGTCGAAATATCTACAGTCATTGAGGATGGAAAGTACATGTTCCAAGACCACCACGACAAGTGGGCACCGCTTGGGTTTGCGACTCGTCGCAACTCAGATGATTTGTTTGTACTAAAGGGACTGGTTATATAGCCAGGACAAAAGTCTTTCGTCGCATCTAAAGATCACCGTACAGAAATTCTAGAAGGTGTTGACCTTTGGCATCGTCGACTAGGTCATCTTGCCACAGGTCGAGTAAAGAATCTTGTAGATGGTATAGTTGAAGGTATAGATATGAACGAAAAATCTCAGAGAATTGACTATACGCCATGCATTGAAGCCAAACAGACGCAATCCTCCGCTACTGGGAAACTGGTAAAAGTCACTGTTCACCATATCGTGCATTCCGATATTTTCGGACCGTTTCGCCCACAAACAATCGTCGGAGCAAGATATATATTATGCTCACTTTTGAAGCCAGCCGTTACTCTAAGATCTTCATCATTAAGAAACGCAGCACGGTAAGCCGCTGTTTCAAAGAATTTCAAGCTTGGATCTAGCGCACTACCGACGTATTAGTGAAGCACGTGCGTTCGGATAATGCTAAATAATTCGAGGCTTTAGGTGACTACTTAAAGGAGGAAGGAATTGAAAAAGATTTCTCAACTCCCTACACTCCTAAATCCAACGGCCTTGCTGAGCGCTATAATAGAACGCTTCTTGACAAGGTGTGCACAATGTTACAAGACGCTGGGTTAGTAATGAAATTCTGGGGTGAAGAATCGCTGCATGCTGCATATCTCACAAATGTGACTGGTGGTAAAGCCAGCGAAGGGCGTTCACCGTATGAAATGGTTCGGAAAAGTAAGCCAAATCTCGAGAAACTTCGTGTTCTAGGCTGTGATGCCTTAATTCATGCACCCAAAGAAAGGCGTTACTGGAAACTTGAACAAAGAGGGAAACTTGGAATACTTCTCGGCCACGAGGATGGAATGTACAGTGTTTGGGACTCAAACAAGAAAGAACTCAACATTTCGAAACATGTAGTAGTAGACGAAACTCCCTACCCCGGAAAGGAACAGGAAACATATGAATTCCACAAAGGAGAAGAGGTTGATGCGGTCATGAATCTAAATGATACATCAACAAATCTGAAAATTGAAACATATCTGAAAATTGAAAATCCCGGAAATAATGATGATTCTAAAGAAGGGAAAGAAGAAAATTTCCCACTTCTAGACGAAAATTCTAATAGTAGTGATGACTGGGACAATGGGGAGCCTAAGGTGTGTCGTAACAATGTCCGGGAACGTTTCCCACCAAGACGTTATACAGCGGGGAAGGGAATACACGATGAGGATATGGGAACGCTGCGTATGGAAATGGAATCTGATGATTGTAAATAGTGGAAGACGGCGATTTAGTCTGAGCTGACCTCACTGAACCAAACAGGTACATGGGATATCGTAGAAAAACCCAGTAAATATAAGGTACTCTACTGAAAGTGGGCTTTGAAGAAGAAGCGCAATCGGATGGAGATCTGCGTCGTCACAAAACACGTCTCGTCATACGTGGTAACATGGATGATGATCCTCCCGCTCACACATTTGCTCCCGTGGTCTACTTTACGGTTGTGCACCTTATGCTTACGGTTGCCGCTCAAAATGGATGGCTAATTCACCAAGTAGACTATATAAACGCGTTCCTTCAAGGTGATATGGATCGTGAAGTCTACATGCTTGTTCCGAAAATAATGGAAGGTGTCCCGAATGGAAAAATCTGTCGCCTACTGAAGAGTCTTTATAGTCTGCGCGAGGCACCTCGTATCTGGTACGACCTTTTGTCGAAGGATCTGAAAGCCATTGAGCTTAATCCTATACAGTCTGCACTGTGTGTTTTGTGGGGATGGTGTGATGGTGATTTGCTATGTAGATGATTTGCTGGTGATGGCTGAGAACGAGAAAAAACTAAATACTCTGAAAGATTAGCTTTCCAGAAGGCTACCGGCTAACCACATGGGCTTGGATACCGACTTCTTGGGAATGAAACTAGTTCATACTAAAGCCTATGTTGTTTTATCGCAAGCCAAGTATCGGGCGCACTCGTACGTACTCTGGGTCTTGAGGAAAGCAATGGATCTACTATCCCTTGTGATCCTGCAATTGATTTGAGCACACCAAGCGAGGATGCAGCTGACGAAGCCTTTCCGTACTGAAGTATCATCGGGAGTCTCTTGTATATCGCCACGCACACTAGACCTGATACTGCAGTCGAACGAGCATGCTGGCTCGTCATGTCGAATCGCACTTGATGAAACATCAGGGTGCAGCTGTAAAAGTCGTGAAGTACCTCAAGTAAACGAAGAACATTGGACTCAAGCTCGCCGCTGGAGAGGGAAACCAGCTCCGTGCGTACGTAGACGCAAACCGGCGAGGAGAACCTGGAACTGGACGTAGGTCTAGAACTGGAATCGTGCTGTTCTATGAGGAATCTCCTGTCTACTTCACTACTTCTCTACAGAAGGGGGTAACCCTAAGTAGCACTGAGGCTGGGTATGTTGCTCTCTCAGAAGCCACGAAGGTAATGGTAATTGTATGGCTGCGCCGAGTCCTCGGAGAGTTGAGTACTACGCAGCGGGTTACTACTGTGTATGACGAAAATTCTGGTACCTTTAAGTGGTCAAGTGAGCATATAGAAGAACACTTCAGCCGTAGAAAACATGTGGATCTACGCTACCATCATGTTCGTGAGCAAGTCAGGGACAAAACAGTTTCCCTAACCAAAGTTTCAATCTCAGAGATGATAGAGGACTTCCTTACTAAGCCGCTGCAGAGAATAGGCATTGTAAAGGCTATAAAAAAACTTCAGATGGTTTGTGTTGCTGAGGAGGACATCAAATTTCCCTGCCATTGGTTAACCTACCACGATGGCGAGGAGGCGTGTTGGTTGTGTTAGTTAGATAGTTGCGCCAGAGTGGATGTTGTACAGGTTTGCGGGAATCCAAGGTTAACGAGTTGATAGTTTTGTGTACACGTGTAACGAACATATTTCTTTTTAAACGTGTAACGAAATATTGTACAAAATGTGTTGTGTCTTTGATTGACTTTACTATACTGAATTCATGTTGATTGAATTGA
>JAULBU010020790.1:0-19348 GCA_032358235.1 Odonthalia washingtoniensis
ACAAGCTCTTTATAAGAAGAATCACGACGGCTCATTGTGTCCGCAGATCGAGAATATCCTATCAGGCGACTGGGTATTACTTCACGTCGAACGGCGAGACGAACAAGAACATCTTCACAAACTGGCCGCAGTAGCCGAGGGTCCGTACAAGGTAAACAGCACCCTTTGGAGCACCGTTGTAATTGAACGACCAGACCGGTCTGATTTACGAGTATCACTCTCACGTGTAGTCTTAGCTTCTCAACCAAAGACCCTCTAGGATACTCAAAGAGCCACCCGTCCACTAACGGATGTCGAACTGACTCAGGTTACCTATCCGACACCAACAACAGAGATATTACGCCTGAACAACCAAATCAGACGGACAGTGGTGACCATATCGTGCCACACCCGACGCCAACTGCGGAGGAACCAGAAGAACGAATGAATCAACGGCGTGATGATGCGAAACAAAGTACGGAAGTCCGAACCGATGACTCAACCAGAAGTGAGGATGAAGCGACAAACATCAGGCCACATCAATGAAGTGAGGAAGAAATCGGACAGCAAGAACCGGGAAAAGCAAAATGATATGTAATGGACCAGATCATTAATCATGGACCAAATGAAGATGATAGTAACCCGCATGCAAAGGTGTGGCAGACGTTGTACAGAATCAGATGGTACGGCTTCAAATCGAAAGACGATACACGGGAGCCAATAGAGCATCTCCCATGGAATAAGGTAGTGAGCTATTTCAAGAGGAATAAGATGACATTTCCGCCCTATATCAACAGCTCAATCGCTGGTTAACTACGCTTAAAAAGGCTAAAACACCACTATCGGCGGGGCAAACCTACAAATACAAAACCTTGCAATTGGAACGAAATTCGAACATTAACTGACACAAGTAATTACATGAAATCAGTCAGAACATGCCTAATGGACACCCATGCAATTGCTAAACATCAAAAGCGACCGGACTGTACGGGCCCAGAATACAAGCCCACTGTACGTACAGTGCCCACCAAGCCGTCAAAATTCTAACAAACATTTAACGCCACAATGTAAAAATTTAATGCAAATATAAATGCTGAAATTTGATTTGTTAGACATATCACTTGTAGTATATCGGTTCCCAAAACGCCTCCCAAAGCGAATTGGATACAGCTACAAGTTGGAAGTGCAAAAAACCCTCTCCGGAGTACCCACACACTTACCATAATTCGCGGGGGAAACGCATCCTCCACACGGAGGCAACTTTCTCCAACACCTAACATCACCAATATGGCAGTTTACGTACACACGACCGGCAACGCCATTAATACATCCTCTCCGGAGTCGAAACACAACTCCACAGCCAACCACCATCAAGAATTCGCCACAGGGCACACGCATAACCATGATTCGTTCATGATTCGTTTATGTTCGACCTAGGGAAAGTTCCGGAATTCAATACACGTACGTGGCCCACTGGATGCTTACGTGTGCAAACACGGCGACAACATCCCACACGCACCCATCGTCCAACAATAACAACCTCAACGTGACATCGCGACAGGCCACCCGGACATCTATCCGTCATTACACTCCGACGAGGGGGAGAAACGAACACACCAACGCACGAGGCGGTCGCGGTTAGCGCTCAACTTTAAAAAAGCAACAACATCAAGCTTTAATCAAACACCGTACAAACGGGGACAGAAATTACCAATTCCGACAAAATTCGGAGGAGAAAGGCACAACACGAGATACGGAAGAATCAAAAGGTAAATCAACACAACCTACCGCAGATATAACCGCATAACTCGGCCCATCTCTCAGTAAGATGAAGCTCCTCAACTACTACCTCGCGTAGAAATTGGCGCACCACTTCAGAATCGTCACGACCAACCTCCACCGAAGGCATATAAGCAACAACTTCAGTAGCAGGATAGGATGACGCAGGCACTACCACCTCGCGAGGCTCATCAATGTCATACGAGTAACCAGAACGAACCGACTCCTTGATCACAGCATCTTCTTTGTCTCAAACCCCTGCTCCGGCAGTCCGATCATCCTCTTCATCATCATCATCACGGTTTCCACCTGCAGAAGCACCAAACCAACTCTCTGCCGCTGTATCGAAACTAAACCCAACCGCATGCCCAGCAGGGATCGGGCCCGTTCCCTCGCAACAAAACGGCGACAGTCATCATCACCAATTAACACGGCGAGCAATAGGGTCGTAATACACCCGATCAGCCCCGGGACCAACACTCCCGGGTGAATTGTCTTCTCGTCTCTCGCCGCGAGTACGCCAATCCCGAGATAACTAACTAAAGTTGGTACGCTCAATTACTCGGAGCAACCCGAGATACTCATCCACATTTTCTTGGTTTTCCAAAATTGGGACCAAGTTCAGTTCGCCACTGAATTGAACCGTGTTCGGCGAAACGTCCAGAATCCGGTAATGACCATATGCTTCGTGAAGAATGAAAGCGGCAGTCTTCGCCACCATCTCTGTGTAAGCGACAACCCACCATCCGCTATCGGGATTCTGGTGCATCTCAGACGAGATGTAACTGAAACATGGCGTAATTCGACATGGCAGCCCCTGGGAATCTCAACGTATTCCCAGTTCCTGGTCAGCCTGACCAAACCGTCACTTCGTAACCGGGGCGCAGATGATGATGAGGTTTACACTTATATGGGATCGCCATACCATACTTGGACCGAAAACGGCGTTCTTCACGAACCTTCCATTTCCAATACGCAGAATTTTTGCGAAAGTATCCGAATTCATCCTTCAAGCTCGGCTTGGTGGAGACCATCGCCTCATTGGAAACCATGAGCTGACCACACGTCCCTTCCATCGTCGCGTTTGATACGCTGTCTAATTTTCTAACGTACCCTATTTCGCCTTGGGTACGGTAAAGGAATGCATCAGAACGGATATTATCCGGCACCGGAGTGTACATTAAGAAACGGTTCAAACTGGCATAGGCCGCCTTGGGAAAATCAACGCGGATTCTCGCGACAGTACGTCTATTTCCGACCCTAAGGTCGTTGTCATAGCAACAAAACTGATGGCGCCACGATTTGATTGCCATGGCGGTTATCGGGATACCTCCAGGTAAGAAACCACAGGACGCATAACGCGGTATGAGAGATCCGTTCAGAACGGCCTCCTTATCAAACCAAGGAGCTTGAGCATACAACTCGGGGTTGTCGAATGGACCAAAGTCATTAAACGCTATCGGAGCGGAATAGTTCTTACCAGTCGTTTAGAAACCCGGGCTGACGTTGTTCATCATTCCGAGTTTCCTCCTCGTTTTCGTCTCCCACCATTGGTTTTTGAGCTGGTACTGGGGGAATAGAAGGATTAACAATACTTGAGGTCGGAGTTCTAGCAGCCATTCCTCGAGTGGTGGCCGGAGGCATACCCTAACCCGGTTCAGTCACTGACGGAGGAGAATTAACCCCTGTATTGTGAGGAACTGTTGAAGTAATGTTGTCGGTAAGCGTACTAGACTCCAAGTTGGGATTTAGATGGACATCGGCGTCGATGGAATAACCGCCACTCATGGTGTCAAGTATAGAAACAGACCTGGGTAATTCCAGTCTGACCTATGGATTAATTTCCGGATTGACTACCAACACGAAGAGTGCAGGTAAAGTAATTTAACGCAAAAGCCGAGAACGGTCGGTACACGTGAAGGACACGAATGGGTTAGGATGTGACGATTACAGACTCTCACAAAGTGCTTCACGCTTAGTTGGAGGGTTTTGTGGTGCAATGGGTCGAGTATTGTGGAATTCGAATTTGAGATCGAACTCTAATTTGTCACACTTCGTCACGGAAACGTGACATAAGTCCGGTTCATCACGCTCTCGTCACATTTTGTCACCCTTCACACATGTGGTCGAACCGGGATATTTTGTGACCCTTCCATATGTTTTCCTACCTTTCTGCGGTGAAGTACAGTATACAGTAACCCGCTGTCGGCTGTTTACAGTTTGATCCTCCTCCTGCCCTTTGGGCGGTGGGTGGACCATACTTAAAGGGGTGATCCACCTCCTTCCCGGTTAACTTTAATAAAAGTATAAGCAGCCTAAAAACGGAAATTGACCACAAAGTCCGACTCCGTGCAACCCACGAATCTACTTCGGTTCTGTCATCATCCATCTCTGCAGACATCAGCTTTCGACGCCGCCCTACAAGCGTCCCCATTCGATCATCTCACTTTAATCGTGCTGAAACCGGTAGTACCGTTGTTTGGTCTCCCTCTCACGGTTCATGAGAGGGAGGGTGTAACGGTACGGGTTGGTTGGTCAACTGATTCCGAGGCAGGTGGCCAACCAATCCGTACCGCCGCACTCATTGCGTATCGCAATTTCCCATAGATTCTTGTCATGCGGGTATTGACCGACCGGAAAATTCATATTGAAGCCAAAAACACCTAACCAACATTTGTCCCTGCCTTTCCTTCCCTTTCATTGGTTAGGTTCACAGACTCACCAGCTATTCGGAACGAAGGACTCGACCCCCTTTAGTGACTCATCGACCCCTGTTCTTTGTGGTGCATTGCACAACAATTTGTAGTTTCAAAACTGTTTCTCAAGGGCGAATGATAAAAACATCTTCATGGTCATGGTCAAGATGACGGACGATCTACTAATGGCTAGTTCGAAAAGTGATATTACTAAGTTTTTGGAACATGTTTGTTACAAATTTTCACATTAATGAGGCTATTGTCTGAGGGGATATCAAGTTCAACGGCAGCAATATTACACAATATAGAGAAGGTACGGTGCGTCTATCCATGGAAGAATACTTGATAGAAATTAATCCAGTAGATTTATCAACGGAGCGTAAAAATCACAGGGTGGAACTAGCTAATAAGGAAGAGGTGCAGACATTTATGACGTCGGCAATGGAATTTGTATTGTTTGGTTCAAGTGCAGCTGTAGCGCCGCAAGCCTCATATATTGGCTCATGTATGTAACAACTGGTACGAATGCTAACAGTGGAATATTTGATTCAATCAAATGGCATGTCGAAAGAAGTGCGAGAAATGGAGTCCATTGTAACGTTTAAACTACCCCACCGGAGGATGTAAAGAAAGTGGTGATAACGTTCTTTTCCGACGCTGCATTTAATATCAGCAAAAGCACTCACAATGTAAAAACCTGTATCATCTGTAGCATAAGATATGTGACGAATTCAGAGAAGCGTTGTATTTGCCACCTCATTGACTTGGCGATCGTACACCAGTGACGGTTTTGTCATTCATCATACGGGTGCCGAACTACTGGCTTGCACTGAGGCCGATGATATAAAATACAACCTTAAAATGGGAATGTTGTCGATCTTCCCTGGAAAAAGGTTTAATGCATGAGTTGAATATTAATTGAAAAGAGCTGTTTAATACGATTACTACGTTGCACGACGAAGGGCACGACTAACTGTCTAAGGCAAACGATACAGTGGATTCGAGACTCGTTTGATAGCAGAGAAGTGGACGGTAATATGATGATGGATTCAGTGGACAGCAAATTTTCGGTGACGTATTAAGAAAGCGAAACACGGTTTCGTAGAGGTTTCTGAGTGTGGATAGCGCCGGATGACTGGGAAACTGCAGTTCGGTGTACATAAATGATTTGAAATGGATTAGGGAACGATGATTAGGGTTTTTTTTTTTGAGTAAAATGATTACGATTTTATTTTTAGGAAGTTTTAATGATTACGGGGGAGGGGGTGTGTGTGTAGAAACAACAACAGGAACAAAAAAATGTTAACGACCTGTGCACACCGTTATTAAATTTTAGTATAAAAAAACAAAAAATGATAAGTTGAAGAATATCAGTGCCGCTCACATTTTCGCCGCGAGTACACACACACACGGACGAGGAGAGGCACAACGGCATAGTACAGTAGTGGAGTGAAGCAAGGCGTAAATACGTCGATCGGTAGGTAATGGCAAGCAGCGGAAGGATGGCGTGGGACAGCATTTGCATGCGGATGGCAAAAAAAGAACACGCACGCAATAATATGGAAAAGGTTGTGAAGGCATATATATATATATATATATATGAAACGGTAGAGTGTGAACGACGTTTGTAACAACATTGCCATATTATTCGAAATGCGGCCATTCTATCAACCCGATTCACCGTTTCTACCAACTGATTACAGCAGTGTGACTTTGCGCAGTTGTACAGTACCTGGCGTCACATAATTGGCTCAATGAAAAAATAAATCATTATATTATAATTAAATTTGAGTTTCTGGAAATTAGTTACAATGCGCTGAAGTATCATAATATATATAATATACAAATAGCTCATTCATTTTTCAACATTTCTATTATTTTATTTTACCAAACTATTTTAAACAGTTTGGCTTGTTCTATATATATTATATATATATTATATATGACAAAGAGGGAATAGGGTTTTTTTTTATTAAAATATATTACAGAAAAGAGGGAAGGGTTTCTTTTATATATATATATAAAATAAAAAAACCCTGGTATGGAGTACATATATTCTCATTCCGTTGAGGTTGAGGTTGAGGTTGAGGTTGAGGTTGAGGTTGAGGTTGAGGTTGAGGTTGAGGTTGAGGTTGAGGTGAGGTGAATGTGTATGGTTCAGTATAAAGTTTGCAATCCACTATTTTGGCGGAAGTCCTTTAAAGTCAACATCACCTGCCGTTAGTATATTTTTCTGTATGTTGGTATAATAATAAAATTTTGTTAATCTGTCCAGGACAGGACAAAACTTCACAATAAAATTTAGGTTTTAGTGAAGCGATTAATAATAAACTCAGATGCAAACAACAACCGCTGCCAACGCATTTATTTTATCTCTTACCCACTAAAAAAAGAAAAGAGAGAAAGTTAACCGTATCAAACAAAATAATTAAATACAGGGTCCGCTTGGAATTCTGGTATTCCGAAAAAAGCAAAGCTATATTTAATTTTTGGACTGGACACCTCATCACTATATTTTAAAACAAAAAAAATATTGAAGCCGTTGACATTTCAGAAAAACGTATAATGATGAAAGTGAAATGATTGTCTAGTGTGTGTCATGATCAAAAGTTGTCCGTTGACGAAGAAGAAGGTGTTTTACTAAAAATCTAAATCGGCTAGGTTAGTTAGTTGTCTTACCTTACCCAAATCTCAGATACAACCTAAAACGAACAGTGTAATAATAATAATATTATTATTATGATGACGATGGTTGGGATTGGATTTTTAGAAGTGTAATCCAATCCAAAGAAATTATTCCGGAGACATTTTATAAAAAGTGGATTTATTTAAAAAAAAAAAAAGAAATCCAATCCAAAGCATTTCCCAAACCAACAATCAACTGTTTACAACGGCGGTGCTGGATACGTCCTTTAAATTTGTGCGGGCATAATGCCGAGCTCAAAATACCCAATATATATTTTATTCCCATTCCAAAATAATAACATAACAAAATTCGGATATTACATTTACATTACTCGAGCCAACATTTCATTTCCCACGAGACAGTCATGCTTTATCAACAACGTTAACTGACCCACCCCCTCCCCCTTGCTCTCTTTTTTTTTTCCATTATTGGGGCATTGACTTCGATAAAGCTAAATTTCACACGCGTGTCTTTATTTACGTTTCTTTTTACATTTAATTAAAACGTCTTTTTATATATATTATATATATATATATTTTTTACAGAATGCCAATCTTCATGCATGATCTTCCACAAGATTTTTATAATTTTACAACAAGCACATGCCGTTTGTTGTGCTGCTCCTCTTGGAGAAGTGACTGACTGACAGCAACAAACTGGCAAAAGCATACAGTACACAAAACAGCTTCACCTCCTGTAAGGGAATTCCAGTCAAAGAAATGATCATGCCGACGGCTGATAAAGTGGACGGCATCATGCCGTCCACTTTATCATCAACATCTAGAAAGATGATGGAGGAGCTGAAAATTCAAAAAAAACTATTTATGTTTTTATGAATTTTAATTTTAAAAAATTCAAATTCAAAACCCTTTCAAAAATTATTTTTCATATAATAGAGAGAGGCTATTCCAGTCGAATATTATTCATAAACTGTAATTTATAAACGTTTGCAAAACAACTTCTCACCTCATCTCATCTCACCTTGGACTCGACGGCGCCGTGAAGAGAAAAACCAGCCTTCTCAAGAAACATTCCACAGTTTCACACAAACAATTAACGTCTCCAACATACAGAGATAGCAAGGGGGGGTGGAAAAAACTGGTGAAAACGAATATCCCATCCAGAACTTACATAATGAGCAACGCAAAAGGTGTCATTTATTTAATCTTCACCTGTTTATTATCAACTCATGCGCCATATTCTATATAACAATTTACTATCCGAATGAATGTAATGTATCCAATTTTACGAATGACGATGAAATATTATTTATTATTATTAATGACAGCGGAGTGTATTCTCACAAATCACATAAAAAAGGAAAGGAAAAAACAGAATGACATGCTGTCGAAAGCATATATGCTTTTGTTTAAATATATCAAAATAAAATTATGTCTTAACAAATTTATGTCAATAAATGGATAGATTACTTGATTTGATTTATACATCGTAACTATTTTACTTGAACATTTAAATATCTTGGTCTTTTCTGGTTCTAATTATTATGCAGCTTGGCTGTTATCAGAAACATTTGAAAACTTTTGGCCTCCAAAAAAAATTATTATGGAAAGTTTTTGGTGATATTAATAATAGAACATATCAATAGAGAGATAATTTAATTAAACAAGTTGCTTGATCAAATGATTTACATTTATAATTTATAGAGTAGACGGAGTTTGGAACGTGGATGAAACTGGATTCAATTATTACATAGATTACTTTCAGATATAAATATTTGTATATATGATATTCAAAGAAGAAAGAAGGAAACAGAGAGAACAGAGAAATATAATAGTTTTGTTACGTACCAATAATATAAGACATGAATACGTTTGCATTGATTTTTATCGAAAACGTACATGGTTCTCGAAAATATCGTAGTTTAACTCGGCGAGTATACTTTATTTTCTCACTTATCTGATAAAACGTAAACTTTTTACTACGATAATGAATATTTTCTTTGGGTATTTATGACATACTTCGAAAATTATACTCAAATTTATCCAGGACGAAAGGTAACTGTTTATACTGGAATTGTTTTATTTGGAGGATATAAAGGATGTATTATCCCTCCGATGCAGTATATCACAGCCACCAAAGTTTGCTTACCAGAAACAAACGAGATTAAAAAGTTACAGACAAATGGATACTGGTAATATTTCTTGTATCAAACGATGGTATTATAAACGCGCAATATAGCAGATGTCTAAAAGTTTAAGAGCACAAAGATGCTGGTATTCACATTATTGATAAACTGAATAACATGAAGTAATATACGGTAAGTTGAGTGAAATGTCTGCAGAAGTTTATCCAGAAATATTGGAGAATGAAGATATTAAATGTAACAGTAAATGAATATTACTCAGACTAGTAATATTAAATTGAGAGACACAGAATGAAACTGCACTGAAATATGAAACATGTAACTCGGTCGACATTGAATCACTAATTAAGGTACGACATGTACTAAATGAAGATGACACAGAAATTTTGGAGAAATTTTGGGAAGAAGTTCTAGCACAGAATATATGTAATACCTTTCTAGGAGTAATCCCCAATACACGCTGGGTGAGGTACTACAATATTGTTGAGGACGTGAAAGATGTGGAGAAAGCACCGGATAACTTCGATGTGAAGGTCCTCGCTGTAGCCTTCCTTCTGTATTTAAACAGGTTGCGCATATCTCATTCTTCATTTATATCAGTGAAATTCAGGAAGAAATTTATCTAAAGGCTCATCAGTCTTTGAAATATTTTCGACGGAAGTATAAAGAAAAGAACTGGAATGATTAAGTCAATAAGCTGTTGATTTATTTTATATATAATTATCCGTTATATCTACAATAAAGTTATTCGACTTAACGAATTATTGGAGTGTCTATTGTCATTTTAATTATATCGTCGGACTACTATATCTATCTGGTGGGTATCTCAAAAAAAGATACATCAATGATTACAACTAATCGTACAATAAATGAGGAAAGACAACGACCCATGACTTGAAGATGGAAAAATCGATGCTTTGTTCAAATGCAGCACCTTTTTCACAAGTAGCGGCGACGAAATTGAGTAAAATTTATCAAAATAGACATCATCCAGTCTTGGTAAAGAATCACGGACGAAAGAAATTGAAAAAATGAAATGCAAGGTTTGTAACACAAACAAAGCTATAGTTGAATAAGTACTCATTCACTCATAAAAGTCAAAACTGGAAAATATAGGAAAGGTTCAGGAACATACCAATTCTCAGTTTAATTGCTTTTGAAAGGAAATCAAAGTGAAAAATGAATTATGTGTCGAAAAAGAAACGAAAAATTATTGTGACTACCATTTGCAAGCTGAAAATACCACTAATTTCTGCTTTTGATATAATGAACTTTGTATTGATTAGAAATGATATGATATCGGTTCAAATTATACAGGTGTAACATGAAGCATTTATGAGATGTTCCTAGTTTTGAAAAACAAAAAAATTACAATAGAAAAATGCCGTTAGACAAGAAAAGAAGTGAACCAGATCCCAGACCAACTAAAACACCTATATAGTCTATTAATTAAAGGATGCAGGACACGCAGACCTTGAAGGGTCCCAATTTGTAAGGATTCTTCAAGCGTTGGAGTTTTACTGTCTGTTAGTGGGGAGGAAGGAAATAAATTTTTATAGAACAAGAGTAAAGTTGCAAAGTTCAAACCACTTTCAGAACCTATGTCATTAGATACGAGGAAAGTGTAAAAATTGATACTGATAGGTTTAATGACTTTGCAAAAGTCGATATATCATGTACAATAATTTCTTTGTTAAATTCATCCAGTTCTTGAACCAATCACTACTAGTACAGTAAAAGAAAAATCTCAAAGAGAGAAAATTATAGTACCGCACCCGTAGCAGATTGGGGGTGGGGGTACCGGATCTAGTGATGGTGTGGAAGAGCGGAAGCAAGACCAGACGCAACAGTGGACTGCGGAACCGTCGCGGAGTCGAGGGCGGAGAATAAGTCGATCGCGTGCTTTGACGCAGCCATTGGTGCCTTTATGAGTTACGCACATGGGGGAGCACTGGAGGATCGTCTTCCCCCCGTTCGTACGGTCGTCTGGTAGTTGGTCCGCGAAGGTTGGTTATGATTGAGTCGAAGGTTAGGGTGAAGTATTTACCAGGGAAGAGATGCCCGTACCATTGGCGCCCAGTTGGCACCGACGAGGCGTTATTTATTGACTAAAACTGGTGTTGCTTACAGATCTGTAGACCAGAACATACAGGTGTGTAAGCACGACACGTGGGGAAGAGAAAAAGGAGGAACACGTCTCCATGAAATGGGAGGTGAAGCGAAAAAGTGGTGTACAGGACAGTAGGGGAAACAGTATTGAAAACACATAATTGGTATGGGTAGCCCCTCAGTACCCGCTTCTAGTGAGGTACAGTACTACAGAAGGTGTGATTGAGGACAGTGATCTGGATGATGAAATAAATCTGAAACGGGAATCGCTAGATAATTCTAAAATGATGCATGGGAGTTCGTCGGAATTTATAATGAGCTTATTTATGACATTTACTAAGTAAGTGGGTTATCAAGGCTAACTGTATCCCCAATGATGTAGAGTAGCGTTTTTATAACAGGCTATGATAGCCTGTTATAAAAACGCTACTGAATATGAGGAGCTAAATCGATTGAAGGCAGAAAAAATGATGCTCAAGGAAGAGAAGTGAGGAGATCTTTAAATAATATTAAAAGTATGGTGAAAGAATGGATGGCATACGATTAAGCTCTACGATCATTTGTACGCTTCAAATACGGCTTACGTTGTTTTAATACTCGTTCAGGTCTACGACGGGTACAGTAGGCGTTTTTCAATTCAGTGGCTTACATTTACCTAGAGAGTCGCTCTTGTCGTCATCCATAGTTGATCAACGTATATTTAAGGGGTCAGAAAGGATTCTACCTTCTTACGTATAATAAAAGAAAGAGTTCTTTATAATTTTACTGCATTAAAGGTTTTCTTCATGTCCATAAACGATCTAGCTATGATTTGGCATTAATTTGGTGCTCGCAGATATCCGTCGCTTCTGCCGTCTTACAAAAATTCGCCTTAAAAAACGTAATCCCGATAAAAAGTCTGTTAGTCGCTCTTTTCAGAGTAATGAATCAAACTACTATTCTCACTAATTCCGTGCTTGTAATCATAAATTATCATGCTTAGTGCGCGTTAATGATCCTTCTGATCTTCTTCGTCACCGTCATCAACTGGCTCACAGCGATAAGGATTATTCATCGGGATGTCAATACTATCTATTTGATTTAACTTCTTTAGTACTGTATCAGTTTTCTTGGGGTGTGATACTAAACGAAATATTTTGGAAAGAGAGATTAGAACACCATTCGTTGCGCCATTTTAACTCTTTCTGGGACACATTTCACTGCAGAAAGAATAAAAAAAGTACGATAAAGCTAAAAGTATGACATGTCATATGTGGTCCTGGTGTTCAAACAGTTTTTAAATATATAATATGTTCTTCATTTAGTTAATGACATATATAAGAATTATAAAGACATAAGCGGTCTGTCTATATTTGTAACCTCTTGGTGAACAGATCTGGTTACAATTAAAGGGAGGTTGTAGATAACGAAATGTATCATACCGTAAAATTGGTAGATTTTCTTTCGAAACGTGTGCACTGCAGTTGTCAATTAGCAAAACAACATTTCGTTCAGCGGTATGGACTACACATTATGGTAATATCCTTATCCACCGAAGAAAAGAATCGTCGTCACCCACTCCTCACTGTTCGCATGGTAGCAAAATCCTGGCTGACCTCCAAATTTATTTTTAAAACATCGTGGTTTAAACGATTTTCAAATGACCACCATATCTACTTTTTCTGTTCAGTATGCGTTGCAGAATGGCATAAATGTGACGCGTTCTTCTGCATTTGTTGACGAGGCAGTCCTTCTAGGCCATGGTTTTGTCCAGTGCTAAGTAATAATACAATCTGCACTCATCACATTTGAATATGTCTTTTAGAGCATACCATCATATTACCTCCTTAGTGTTTGTCATTACCCAGTTCATTCCATCAATATCCGCTTCACCAGACTCATAACAAAAAAATGTAAGCCCTAAGGGAGTTTGAACTTATCCAACAACTTGTTGGATCGCTTGAAGCCCTCCAAAGCAGTGCATGTGTCTGTTGCAAAATTGGTATATTTTTATTGGTAATAGATTACAATTTGATCTCCAAACGAATAAATTCCACATTAATTTTTTCTAGCTGCATACTGGTCACAAACCCACTCAAAAAGGCCATTATCAAGTCCATTATTCACCCCCATTTTGTCCCTGATTTGTTTTGATACTTTCCGATTAGACCTTGGTAAAATAATGGATGATTTCCCTAAAGTGCGCGGCAATGTTTTTTTCTTTGACCTTTTGCCAGCAGAAGTTTTTCTTTCGCACATGTTTCAATGGCGGTGCGCGAAGTAGATTCACCCTCTCTCTGGCAACGAATCTTTTACTCACATATGCTTTTCTTGAGAAGAAGTTCCAGTTTTTTGTTTTCCATAGTGAAAAACGGATGAGGGATGTTTCGGAGGAAGGTAAGGATGATGACGTACGTTATAGACAAACCAGGTTAGTAGTTGTAGGACGTTTCTTTGGTACTTTATCAGTAGAAAATTGTAAGAAGTTCGACTGTACTGTGCAACTTAAATACTATTATCTTACTGTCTAGAAATAAGGCTCCACCGACTTTCCCTGCTCGAAAACCTTCAATTAAACCGTTGAAAAGTTGAGCATTTTTATCGTTCAACGGTCCACTCCCAGTTTTTCTGACAGCCACTTTCTCATGTCCACTTTTTTCTGATGTTTTACGCTACCAGTGCAGACAAAACAAATGTAAGGATCCATTAAACAGGCTACATTTATAGAAAATGGAACAATACTGTTTTTGATGAATTTAGGTGTCTCCCAAGCACGGTGGATCCCTTTTGGTTGCGAAAAGGAGTGGGTTAGTAATAATGACTACTACAGATAACTAATAACTAGAGACTACTAATAGTTACAGTGTAAAATCGACAATTATTCTTTACCATGAAATGTGATTAAAATTCAGGACTTGAAAATTTAAGTGTGATTGTGTTAACAGTTGGAGTATGTATTTCACCCGTTCTAGCGGTGTATATTTTACACAATTAGTTCCAAAATATTCTATGAAATATTAACGTATTGTAGGGAATATGTAGAAAGAAGGACGTACATAACTATCGAATCGTACTTCCGATTAGATTCATGGGCGAACGGTTCGTTTGATACAACCACATGGAGATGATGACCTGAGACCGAATATTGCGTTGATAATTAGATGCGAAACGATGATTACATATACAGACATGACGGATGGCGATGAAGAAAATGAGATAATGATGGTAATGATTGATGCTGACGATCACTATTATGGCCATTAATATGGACGAATATTAATGTGATAACACATAAGGAGGGGAATGTTGATGGATAAGGCTGATAGCACTATGACGACATATATGGATGAGATTGACCATTAAGATTGATGACCACAAATTTTATAACAGATAAGGATAAAAAGACGAATAATATGATGATATAGTGACGACAATAAGTTCACGTTGTTGGTAATTTCTTACTTCATTACAAAGTTCAAATTGTTGGTTGGTCATTTCTTACATTTCATGAAATGATGCAACGTGTAGTTCATTTCGTACTCGTAACGTAGTTCATATTCTTGTTCATTTTGTAATTCAAGAATAAATATATCAACCAAATATCAACATTGACACAAAGACGATGATTTACACCAATCTCTCTGACGTGAATAAGTTAAAAACTATCTAACATATATGAGAAATTATTTACGCAGTGCCAAAATGTAAATATATTTAGTTGGTTGGTATATAATTTTATTTTGCTGTTTCAATACTTTTAAAAATAGTATAGTTTTCAGATATAGAACCAACTGGAAAATAATCTAACCCTGTAGATAATTATGTACAAGTATATATATATATATATATTTTCAGTTCATTGCAAATGCTTCACACATATCAATGTACAATTTACTGTCCTAGTATCACTACTAGCATAAAAATAATTACGATATAATACAGCATCTTCTTCATATTTTTCATGAGTTATTACAGTAAAGGGATAAATATCATCACATACTTCATTGATATATTCCATGTATCTTCAAATCTAAATATATTAGTAGACCATAACTGATATGATATACACAGAAAGACTATGACTATCTCTTCTCGCACGTTCATACAATTCATTTTCGTCATCAGTACATGATGATTCATTGATTGGATTGGATGGAGTTTCTTGAACTCCTGCAGGTGGTAACTTATCACCTACAGGAGTACTTGACTGTTTAAAACAGTTGTGTAGCAGTTAGATTAAATATTATACTTGTTTGATTCCTGTTTGATTCCTGTTGCAGGGAATAAAGCACGTACATTACAATTTAGGCCGTTTCACGTTTTACGCCCCTGCCAGGGGCGTAAAACACAAAATGCCTGTCCAATTGTCAAGATTTGCCTACTGTCACTGACAGCCGGCAAATCTTGACAATTGGACAGGTGCAAAATGAAAATTGAAGCTAAGACTAATGACTCCCCATATCTGATATGGGAAAGAGGGGAAATAACATAATAGAACGGGAATTTTTGAAAACTGGGGGTTCTATGGAAACACAAAAGTCCGGAATTATGTTGAAACTCAAAAATTAGACTGGTGGTCGATTTAAAACAAAAAATAGCTGGGGTCGTTTTAAAACAGTGAATAATATACGGGGTCATTATGAAATGCCTGAAAATGCGGGATATTCTAAAATGATTGAAAAGGTCACCGGTTAAAATTTTGCAAAACCTATGAGGCCGCTATAAAATACGATAACTCTAAAAGTTTACCGTACTACGGCAAAATCTTATTTCATTTCTCGTAAAACGTTCTCACTGCTAAAATCACATGATGAACGATTCTTTCTGTTTCTCTCGCTTTCCCCGCAACACCAACAGTGTATGTATCTGCACCCGTAATAGTTCCAACATATTTTGACTTGCTTTAGTACAAATATCGATACTCATATCATATTTCCAAGGGCAATTTTAACAATAAACACAGCAAAATAATTTGAAAACTTGTTTCTAAAAGCCCGATGAATAGCGTCCAGTCATAAAAGCAAGCAATTTTCACCACATTGGCGTTGTTGAAAGCTAAAAATCAAATATATTGTATATATCTTGTTTTTATGGCATGTGTGTCATCAACAGTGTTGGGGATGGCATCGCTAAAGTATGGAAAAGGTACAGACAAGCCTTGGCTACTGAGTAGCACTTTTCAGCACGTAGATCAAGTAGTGACGTGTGATGCGCAAGGTGCTAATCGAAGTATGTAGATGTTGTCCCGTTCTATGGAAATTGTTGATTTCGCGTTTGAATTAAGACGAAATGACAATGTTGAAATGGCGGTGACAGTTTCGGGTGAGACTGAGTTCCAATTGAAAGATACAAATTTAGTAATTCCTAAGAATAAAAGAAAAATAAGAAGGGAAATAAGAGGAGAAGAATCAGACTAGAAAGGAAGAATAAATAATAAGGTAAATGGAGGGACTGAAGGAGAAAATTGAAAAGGAAGAGAAAGAGCGTCTGAATTGAAAATGGTTGCAGAAGTATAAATACAAAGAAGTATGGAAGAATTGGAGAATAAATTGAAACATGAAGAAGAGAAAAACCAAAGTACGCGGAATATATAAACAAAAATGAACAGATGGAATAGAAATTAAAAAAGACAAGCTGAAAACTGAATACCTAATAGTTCATAAAATAGAGGGAAATAGAAAGGAAATTTGAATCTGAGATATCATCAGAGACGGATGATGAAGAAGAATTTGAGATAGTGGTAGATCAGGTAGAGGTACATGTTGAATTGGGCTATGAAACGAATTTGTAACGTACAATAGAAGAGGAATATGAAGAAGACTTAGTGAGGATTAAAATAGCTTCACAGTGTCGGGTTACAGTGTAATAAATCTAGAACCGAATATGGTAAATCTAATAATTTTGGATTAAAATAGCGATAAAAATGGTAGAAGAAACATTGATTAAGGCGCATTAAGTATGGATCATAAAAATGAAGTGAGCATAGTAATACCGCTAAAGTTTGGTCACTAAACCGAATTACGGCAGCCATAAAATCGGAACATGTGGCGGTAATTACATGATTACTTGAAAACTATAACGTATCATATATGTTTTACCACATATTATTGCATGCTTAGACGAGAGTAGGAACACATAGAAATAAATTAGATCATGTAATGCTTCATTAGGTGTTCATAAAGTCGTAAACATTAAACAAACGCTATGCATGGTGGTACTGAATTGTAGATAGAATGAATGAGGTGGTATCATGGCCTTTGAATAGAAACTCCGTGTTGTACTATGTAAACTGAATAGTTTCATTGAAATCATATTAACTATTTTGGACAGGATGTTTCTTCTGATTCGATTAGACGAAAAAATATTTTACACCCACTCATATTCCATCTCAGGTTGCAAGATATATTATTTCAGATGCTAGTTATGATCTAAGCATCAAGTATACAAAACTATTTCCAATTTCGTGTAGCTGTTTCTAGTTTTACAAACGGAACAAATAAATAAACTGTCATATGTCTTCTATCAATTTAATCACAAATATTACCTTCGTTCTACGTAGATTTTAATACAGGTACTGATATACCATGACTTCACGTAATTTATGTTCTGCCAGAAAAAATACGGTTCTTTAAACCTGTACCTGTATGTAGAAAACAAATAGTTTTATTTCCACTTGGATATATCAGTAAAAGAATTTAAATATATCTATACCTTCCCATATTACAGGTGAGATAATTAATTTTCCTGTTCTTCTTCATATTTTCAATAGAAAGAAAGGAAATCATACATCATTAACAATCCTTGTTCATTGTGCATCTCTTTCAATTATTTTTCAATTTTACTTCAGTCTCTGTAGATATTCATTGCGGTACCCATTGCTACATACTTACTTGCTGCCTTTTCTGTCCCATTGTAATGTTTTGGTAATAGTTTCACCGTCTTCTATATCTTTGCTGATTTAAAAATATCAGAAACAGTTACACCATGTTCTATTGCTTGTGGTGAGTGATTCAGCAGTATCAGAAACAGTTGCATCGTGTTCTATTTCTTATGGATATTCATCACGATCAGAATCAGTTGCACCATGTTCTATTACTTGTTTTGAGTCAATAGGATCAGAAACGGTTACATCGTTTTTTATTTGCTGTGGTGATTCAGTAGGATCGGAAAACAGTTCTACCAAGTTATGTTTGTCGTTAAGATTTGATTCATGATGCATGTTATTCATACAAATAATATATGTATATTTTTAACTTTGATAGAGTACATGTTCCATCATTTCTCAAAACTCTCATGGTTTTGCTCTGCTGTTTACTGCTCTCCGCATGTAAATCATGCAAGTCATATCTTTTCAGTTGCTATTCATATGTAAACCAATAATGTAACAAAAATTTGTGAGATACCATCAGCTTTTACCTCTAATCCTGTTTGTTTTCTGTTGATACAAGGCAATATTGCACAGATGGAAAACAAAATATTGAACCGAACTTACCAAACCAAAAACGATACTGTGTTTATTAACAATTTTCTTTAAAAAAAAGAAAATTAAATGACGGTCGGTTGAATGCCAAGCTCATTTCGCATGATGGAAACCAGATGTCAGAAGATTTTTATTTCTCAGGACATCCTGGTGAGAAATGATTTAGTAGGATCGCATTAATTTTTTTTGAAGAAAAAAGTGACGTGACGTTTAAGGTTATATCCCTAATCATTTTATAGTTCACTGTATTGAACTATTCCTACATTTCCTATTTCGTGGATGGGGCTGAAAATTTCAATATATTGAACTGAAATTTTACCACTAGTTTTTCTGTTTGACGTGAACGTTTGTGTATGAAGGGTTAATTTACGTGATTGTAAACGGTCGAAATACTTAGAATGTATACACTCCATGTAAACGGTTACTACGTTTTCCTTCGACTTAATGAACTGTAAGGGAAATTAAATAATTTAATGTTTCTGAAGAATGGTTTTCCCACGATCTCCTTTTCGTACCCGCCCCCACCCCCTCCCCCG
>JAULBU010020801.1:0-19347 GCA_032358235.1 Odonthalia washingtoniensis
GGGAAGAGGGAAGAGAATATAAAATATTAGTTAGAGTGATGAGTGAAGACCAGACGAGTTAAGTCAAGTCGCTCAGAGAACTCTCTTTATAGGAAAAAGAAGGCCTCTATTCGGCGTAATAAAACTAAAAAGAGCGGTAAAGTAATTAGTAGTCAGAGATTAATACGTGTACGCGACTGTAGTCGACACACTATTTGTTCCATGACTTAGTGACAAAGGACCGATGTCGACAGGTTTAGTTGCTCTGTGACTTAGAGACGAACGTACAAAAAACACGTTAAAATTACTTATCACGGGAAACCTGAGAGTGTATTTCCGTAAAAAGCATGTCCACTCGTTGTATCAATCCATCAAATTTCTAGAAGTTTAGGCCACAGAAGACTTTGGAGCGCTCCACCAATGAGACTTCACCATAAATGTTTTGCCAAATGAACATTTTCTGGTCTAAATTTCATTACTTTTGGCCATGGATTCTAGTCGGAAAAACGACAATACTTTTGATAACACCGACCTCCATTGGCTACATAGAAGTCTATTTCCTTCCAAAATACTGAAACAGATGCACAACCTCGCACCGCCATTTACATTTAAGGACAAAAAGAACTCCCTTTGCCTACAATCCATCACGATGAACCACACGCCCCTCCCAGGAAGCAGAGTAAACCGAACCAACCTATGACAGCTGTGATTGAAAGTGCCATTCAAACGACGCCCGAATCAGAACACACACCTGAAAGAACGAACCGACAGTTAAAAACCACAAACCAACCAGTGGTGCTAACTTTATTAGAACAGAGGATATTGCAATAGCCAAATCATGGGTAGCAGTGTCTGAACATCCCATTGCAGGCGTGGAGCAAAAACCAGATCAATCAGTCGCAACGTAACAATTCCATACAATGACAAGTATGACCTACATAACAATATTCAAAGATCCATTGAATCTGTCCGAAAGTTAGCAAACCTTATCAGCAAATCGCGAGTGACGTTTTCCGGTTATTATTTCGGAATAATGCGCAAAAACTCGACCGGTGCCTCTCCAGATGATATTTTGCGAAAGTCGGCAGCGATATATAAAATGGTTTATTTGGTGTCTACTGATGATAAAATGTGTCCGGGATTTCAAATTTCACATGCATGTGAAATATTTCGCTCATAGAAAGTTCATGGAAACTGCTGAGACGAACTCTTCAAAAAAGGAATTATGGCGCAACCTCAGTTGCTTCAAAGACTGATTCAGATCTCCATGAAAGAAAGAATGTAGTGAAATGCACTCGGAGGACAAAGACTGAGAGGGCACTAAAGGGAGTTCGGTGACCCTTATTTCCGTGTAGCTCACGTTGGTTTGCACTCTACCAGAGGGGATAGTGTGGTTAGAAAAAGGTGTAGATGACTTGATTGTCATGAAGAATAGCAGAGTCGGTCCGGTTGATGATGAATGTGGTCGGAGGACTTGAGAGACCCGCGAGTAGCTTGGCGGTATTGGTCTGTCGTTGGTTCCGGCGAGGGGAGGGGGTATCGAAACGGCCGCTAAGATTGGATAGTTGCGATGGTTCGAATCAGGATTTAGGCTTGTGAGGCAATGGAGTCGTTCGCCGTAGATAGTACGGGCGGTTGGGCACCGATCCAAGATTACGCCTGTACGGTGCGGTGGATCGACTTGCACGAGAAAGTGTGATCATCTACCGTAATCGAAAGAGCTTCGTATTAGATCACCAGCGCCATTTTTGGGGGTAGACTTCGCTTCGGAGGTTCTTGTCTTTATTAAGACTAGAAAGGATGTGAGGTGCAAGTCTCCTTAAGCAGGATCTACCTGCCGCCCAAGCGGTGGGTGGAGGATCGTACTGTAATTTGAGTCAGAAAGTCAGTGTATACTGTACGATGACATCGAAAACCGGCGGATGGGTCAGTTACTCGAGCGCGGGAAAAGACGTAGAGAGTGACCTAACGTTACACTAATGTCACGTTTTCGTGGCCGGATGTGACATCAGTCACGATTAGGTATTCGTACTGTAGGCGCGACGTTTGAGCTCAAAAATTTCTAATACATGTTACAATTAATTGCAACAAAAAAACACTATACAGATACCCAAAACGATCCATTATTAGGAGGAAGGATAAAGCAGAGCTTGATCAAAAGCAGAAGTTTTCAAGAAAATACGACTTCCGGATTCGGCTGTTAAATCGCAACAAGAAGGGAATTAAATATTGAAAAGACAAACCAATATTCTTATCTTTACTAATTCTCCGGACGGAGGTGATAAGAATGGAACTGTCGAGTTTTTCAACATACTGCGACAGGAGGCACTTTCGGAACTCAATAAGTTATGTGAAAAGAGTGAGAAGGAGAGTTTTAAATCAAAAAATCAGTCAAATCGTACAGAAGAAGAATTAAATTTGGATGCTGATTATAGTTACTTGCAGTGTTAGCGCTCCTACGTTTGCCCATGTTGTTCCCACATATGAAACATTAGTAAACTAATTACCTATCTTCATAGTTCCTATTGGTAGATACTTATTCAGTGCAAAAGCTACTGAAATGCTTCCAAAGAAATTTGCCCATATTTGGTGTTTAAGCCTGTGAAACATGCTACCGAACTGCCCCCACCTACTACGATGTGTACAAACTCACCGAAAACACTACCGATGCCTTCCCACAAAATTTCCCTCTCATTAACCATCACGTTATGAAGAATTACACAGATATTCATAATATTATGCATATAATCTGTAAACCAAATCTGACTAGGTCCAGATATTTTGTGAAATTTTTCTTGCAGTACCCCATATGCAAACTTAAAATCTTTGCGACGCCACTTCCGCATACTAGAAAAATAAATTTCCTTGTGTGTTGTGGTATTTAGGCAAATTTGCACGAAAATGACCATTGCGGATACGTGTAGTCGGTAAGGATGTTGTTACAGACTTAGACTTCGCCATATAAATTAAACTCCAATGGTGGTGGGTAGGTTCCGTTTGAAATTTTGTTGTGCAACGTCAAGTATTCACTGGCGTGTATGCGTTGTTTCACCCTGCAATAACGAAGAGTAGGTACCTCACATAGAGACAATCATTTGAAATAGTTTCCATAGTTACGGTTAGAACACCCTGATTTCCAATATGCTGCCCATGCCATGTGATGGGACAATTATTCCAAACTCAATTAGCACAGTCAATGCTCCCAACAATTCCAGGGAATACCATTGTTTAACTACTTGGAGAATATATTGCTTCCTTTACTGATGGTTCTTGTGGGTAGGTTGATGAATATATATATATATACCATCGCAGTGAAAAACCATCGCAGGTTCTTCAATGATTTGCTAACACCCATACGTAAGTACTCGTCCAGTTGGTCTGCGTCATTTTCGCATGCCAACATGCACAGCACAGCAGTGACTTTCTGCTCTGTTGCGAAGCTCGATTTTCCGGTACAATTTTTACTTCTCAACGAATTAGTGGTAGTATGGGATAATACTGCCTACTATTTTATCTAAGAGTACTCGTTATATACAGAAGGGTAGGGAAAATATTTTAGAGCTATAGACGGGTTCAGAAACAAAGTAGTCAGCGTGAAGTTCCCGTGCTGATTGTTTTCGCTTCCAATCTTTGTTGGCGGCGCGCCCAGACCGGCAGCCAACAAGTCGCTTTTGTTCTTCGTCATCAGAGGAAGAGTAAAACAACTGCATTATGTGCTCATCATAGTCACAGTGGAGCTGTTCATGGAGTACTGTGTCCATTGACGGGTTACTTACCCACTATACACAACAGAACAACCTTCAAGGACAGAACCACGTTGTACTACAAGTTGTACTACAAAGTGGTTCTGTTGTGGATAGTGTTTCCTTTTGTACCGGTGTAAAGGGACTGGTGTTGGTTGTTACCAGTAATATCTACAATTATCTGCACAAATTTAGCAAAGTAAAAAATTTATTACAAGTATTTTCTGTTTTGGGTATTTGGTTTATGAACGGTGGATATGCTCTAATCACGGAAGAGTTTGAAAAAAGTTCGAATCACGGAATAAAATTTAGGTTAAGGAACGACTTTGGGGCGTGACAGGACCAAATTTGTTAATTTTATGCCACGACGCTACGGTATTTCGCAAGTTGAGATGTGACCGTTCATTTTTTATTGGGGTGAGGGGTGAATTAGGGGTAGGGGTTAAATTGGGGTTGGACACTCGAAAATAGGGATGTGACATTTGGAAATGAGGGGTGAAATTTGACTGAAAATTGTGACACCATGAAAAGAAGTATGGCTTAGGCCGAAAATAGTAACATAATGAAAATAACTATGATTTAGACCGAAAATATTGACAACATTTATGTAAAGATGTAAGCATGACATGTAACGTTTACGGAAAAAGATTGAAAATATGCAAGGAAATGAAGAACGAGGGGAGGAACTCAGTCGAAATTTTGGCGAAGTTCCCATCCCTTATATGTGTGACCAGTGGAATTAAGTAGAGAACATGAATAAAATCTTTTATTTGGTTGATGTGGACCCATTCAAAACTATTCCTTCTTTCCTTTTCCAGTGTGCGTCGATGGACGTTCCGTCGTTGGATGTTCCCTCGATGGGTCAATCGGGTTACTCTAGCAACGGAAGACGTAAGAATGACTTGCTCATTTTGGAAAGCGTAACGGGGGTTAGTTGCTTAAATATTTCCGATAAAGACGTGCAATCACCAGCGTCCTCTAAATATAGGAACACCTCATCAGATTTTTGTGTGAAACGCATTACAGAAAATCATAATAGTTATGGGTCCAATAATTGTTTCCTTAATATCTTACCTGGTCGTTAGGTTCGTATGGAACAGGCTACTGACTGTAGGTGAACAGTGGTGTTCCAGGTTGTGACGATAGGTGTAATGGGAGGACGTTACATCGGAAAAATCGACATTTATAAAAAACGACATTTGTAAAAATATAGTGACATATGGAAAAATGAAAAAGAAAGAATAAATCAGTGCTCGACTCAGACAATGTCATACTTTGGTCTATTTTTATTTGAAATTCACCCCACGACTAAACAGATTGTCTCTTGGCATCTTCCATAAGTCATAAATATGGTCTTCTTCATGCCCTAACCGTGAAATGACCCATAAAATGTATGTATAGGACACTGTCCTGTAAAAGAACCGCTAACATTGACACCGGGCAGGTGTCAATGTTTGCGGTTATTTTAACAGAAGCACAATATTAGAACAGGAAAACTGGTTGTATCATAGTGAGACTAGTTCCGACGGATTGAACGCACGCTTTTAAAAATGTATCGTGGTATAGAAAGTTCACGACTGGAATAGGAGCTTGAGAGATTTTAGTAGTTATATAAACTATGGCGCTATAATATACTAGTAGTTTTTGAGTTATGTGCAATAATGTGCGTGAGAAATTTGATGAAATGGCACCTTTGAGTACATGAATAGTGTAGAACTATCACACTAGATATGGTAGAAAACACTTCATGATCCAGCACTGTCTTCTGCAAGAGACATATATCCCACATAAAGACACTAATAAATGTGCTCGAATTTCAATAATGCTCCTCATTTTCTACAAGTAATATCATATAAATTGAATATTACATATTGTTTTCATACTCTTTTCCGTTTTTCCTTCATCTTCAATAATTATGACACATATCAATACACTTTGATATCTTTGTTATTATGGTGATACAGGTTTCACTCGAGGGATCATAACTCCTCTCATTATCGTAAGATCTCATCATCATCTCATAACATCATTGTTTTCATCTCATATCAACATCATCAGCATCCCAACATAAGCATCTCAACCTTTAAGTAACACAATTAAGAAGAAAAGCACACGGAAATTACTGCCGTTAAACAGCTTCTCGCAGTGCTGAAGCCGTCTTTATATCAATCTGGTAGCATCGTAATAAAGAATTTCTATATCATTACCACCATCATCACTTCAACTTTCAAGCACTATTATCAAATCACCAGCTTAACATCAATATTACAATATCATCATCAATAATTATCAACATCATACTATCATTATAAATATCATCAATCCCATATTATCATCACAACATCGCCATCACAATATTGTCATCACATCAACATACGATAATAAAAACTGCACTTGACATATACTACACAATAAAATTTCACATCATTAACTATAAGCTCATAAACAACAAATATATTTAATCCAACTGCTAATAAATATTATATTCTATATTAAATTTATATAATAACTGATAATGACATTATTGTTTACTTTCAATTCATACTATTAAATTTTTAATAACATTATTGATTATGTTCAACCTTTTACTGGTCTCAAGATTCATCTTTGACATGTGATCAAGAGTATGTAGATTGTACTACTTCCACTTTGCACTTCTAATCGTTAACTGGGTTCTAGCGACAGATATACTCCTTTATCTGCCTATGCGAAAATCTGGGTGTGAACCCGAAATCATAAAAATTGATTTCGGGGCACACGTGTGTAGTGATTATTTCGCTGTAGACAATCATAAAGCGGGATGTAAAAGTTCTGCGAAGCATGTAGCAAGAACGTGTTTGACGTGATAGCCTGAACTGTATATCTGAAAGTTTGAGATGGAAGCTGACCATCCTACAAATGGTCGAGTACGAAATGGGGTACTGGAAATTGGCAATACGAATATTTGATTACTTGCACATAGTGGGTAGCATGAATTTTCAGAAAACCATCAGTAAAAATTAGGGTTTCTTTGATATGTGAATCATTACGATACGGAAAGTAGCACTCGTAGAAAAGCAGCACTCATCTCAGACGATATGAGATGGGTACGACTGTTACAGCTCCATGTTCAGATGACTACTTAATAGAAAATTTTACAACTGGAAAGAAGGAATTATAGGAAAAGAACAGAAGCAGAATGTGTGTATGTGATAATCTAATTTGGAGAAAAGTTCTTATTATTTGAGAAAAGAAAGAGGTTCGTAGTTCAATAGGAAACTGAGAACAGATTCCGCTTTGTTTTTGGATGAAATACTTAAAACGATTTGGAATCCGTTTCGAAATCAAGAGGGAGAAGGAGGGTGCATTCTATACGGTGATTGAGTGTCTGCCATCAGAATGGTTCCTGACTTACTAGATTAAATTTCGACCCATGTTTCAGCATCGAACGGTGTGGGGGACGGCGGAACAAGGGTTTTTTGAAAATCAAAGCACTGGGTATAATTCTTATGTAACTAATTGGCACTGCTCCCCGCATTGAGTACACAAGCAAGAGAAGAAAAAAATTAGATGTAATATATCAGAGTAGGACTTCGAGCTATCCGCCGCCCTGTCCAAATTATTCAAAATAAATTACTATAAAGGTGTAGTAGCGTAGAAAAGAGTTTCAGCAAACAAAATCCAGCCAATAGCAGTCTGCCATAGAAAAAGTGAATAAAGGTGTAATTTCTTGCCAACATATGTCTCTTTCTCTTCTAATATAGCGCTTCTGTTGAGGATAAGTAAAATTGAATTATTTTCATAATTTATCTTCTCGGCCAAATTCACATTTATCTCCCCCTTTCTTCGTTGCGACACAGAGACTATTTTCAACAACCCAACTTATGATACACCTTGTCATTTATTGTTCTAGGGATCGTGATTTCTCGGTGAAAAATGCCGAAGAATGCATTAAACTTACTTGAATCTCATCTCGAATATGAGTACACGTTACATTGAAGTGCCCCAGATGTCATTTCGGAGGTCACAACAAGAGTTCTTACAATTAGCCTATTGACTCCATAATACATGTGAGGGAGTCGTGCTAAATCGCTATTGTAGGTAAATTTAACAAATTGAAGAAAACCTTTCTATATATAATTTTTATTCCGCGATTAGAACTTTGGTCAAAAATTTTCGTGAAAGGGAAATATGCTATCAGGTTTCCAGTGATAAGTAATTTTCAAATTTTCAAATTTAATGCAGGGTAGAAATTATGAAATTGTCAAATTCTTCTTTCAAAACGAATTTGGTTCATCGTAGTTTTAGTAGACGTGGAAGGAACTACCGATACAGCTACAATATATATTTTGAAGCTACACCAAGAGGGACCGCATCGGTTTCGTCTGTGGGATCAGAGACTTGTTCCTTTACTAATGGGTCCTTCCATAGGAGCTATAAATCTTGAGTGTATGGTGCTAAGAACTGATACAGTATCAGTCACCAGTAACTGGTGAGATAAAATATCTATGTTGAAGGCTCGACCACCGCCGTCGGTTATCACTAATAGTTCTGAATTTGGCAAAGGGGATACTTGTTTGTAGATTTACACCTGGAAACGAGTTGCAGCACAGACCTCCCATTGTTCTGAGCTTTCAGTTTGATAATTTATTCTGACTCATATATTTATTGCTTAGGCAAACATTTGGTTCTATGTTAAAGGTTGAATGTGATGCGAGATTCTAATACAGTTTATTTTGTGCCCATTTAAAGCGCTGCAGCGGTTTCGTAAACATTTATGATTTTAAAAGTACTGTAAATATAATCCCATGCTTTGATTTTAGCTCTTGTCATCTAATTCTTGTGGATATGGTGCTTCAAATTAATGAATTTCGTGCTATTTATCCAATCAAATGTCTTCAAAATCTCTAGTACTAGACTGTTATCTGTGAATCAGGCAACAGAATCTCTGGGTATCTATCGCTTGCCTTAGGAAGTCCACCAGATATTTGTTGGTCGGAAGGTCTGCCATTTCAATATATTCAGCCTCCGCTCGACATGGTTGCAAAGTTTTCGTGTTTTGGATATAAAATAAATCATTGGGCTGATATAACTAATTATCACACCAGTACTCAACTTGGACGTTTATTCTTCATTCGCAAATGTTCCGCATCTTACTTTTCTTCAATTAATGTTTCCTGTCGTTTCTGTTGATACCTTGTGTGATCTGTTTGAAGTTCAATTGTGATACTGGAAAAAGTTTACTGGTGTGATTTGCGTACTGAAAATATCGGAGTAAAAATATAATCAATTATAGTCCGCGAGGTACTTAATATGATCAAATAAACTTTTATATTGTTTAAAAGTATATATAATTTCCTCATTGTCCTTACTCATCCATACTGCGAATATATTATCATTGAAAGGCATGAATCTTGCTCTTTTCAATTTTCTTTTCGACAAATGAGGCTTATACGTTTCATAAGATACATATATCCGAAAAAATCAAGCTCCTCGTTCAAATTTGTAATAAATGAAGAGTCATTCAGCGGTTCATAACGTGAGCCATAATGAGGGCTTCTAAATAACATACTCCTTCGTAATGCTCCGATAATTCTCCAGTAAATTCTCTAATTAATGCAACGCCCCTATCAGATAATGAAAACTGGACAACATTTGACCCATGTAGTACCTCGCTAGGAGCGGGTACTGAGGGCTACTCACATTAATTGTGTACTGTTTAATCCCGTCTCTACTCCAGTCCGGTCTGTCCTTTTCTGATTCGTCTTCCCTCCCTTGACAGGTGTTTTCCCTTTCTCTCTTCCACCACGTATTGTGCTTACAAACCTGTAGACTTTAGTCAACAGGTCTGTAAGCACCACCAGTTTTTAATTAATAAGTATGGCCTCGTCGGCGTCAACTGGTCACCAACGGAACGTGCATCATATCCCTGGTATCTACTTGACCCCCAACCTTCGCCTCAATCGTAACCAACTATCGCGAACCAACCTCCCGACAACCGTACGAATGGGCGTGTGGAAGAAGATCCTCCAGTGCTCCCCCACGCGCGGGTCTCCGAAAGGCCCCACTGGTTGCGTCGAAGCATGCGATCATCCGACTCTCCTCCCTCGGCACCGAGACGGGGTTACAGTCTACCGTCGCGTTGAGCCCTTCCTTCGCTCTGCCACATCACTAATCGACCCGGTACCCCCAATCCACGTTGGGTGGGGTACTAAAACCCACATGGCTTATATAACCCCAAAAATGAAATATGAACTTTGATCGCGATTACATACTTTTTGATATTCAGTTACATTTCATTCTGACTATTTAATATTTTTCTAACTTCTGTTATCGTTACATGCTTATAGCTAAACTCTACAGGTACTGGAACCAAAAAAATCCTATCCATTTGGTATACGCCACAATTAAATTTTATTTCAGCATCCGTTCCCATCTCCTTTATCTAAACCTATCTAAACTACTGCAAGCCGAAATAATGTGTTTAGATGGCTCAAAATAGTAAGTGCGGACGTTATAATCTGGCGTGTAGTACAAATTTCTGAATTTAAAAATTGTAGGGAACATTTACACTGGTTTTTAAATCATAGTAAAGGGTGGCCAAACTTTAAAATTACGCCTACCACCCTGGTAACAACACAAAATTACAAAAACGAATGCACTCACAACTTTGACAAGCAGATATTTCAAGAAGAATTGAAACGACATCGGAAGTAGAGGGAGTATTCACTGCTCACTTTGCTATAATAATGTTCCAGCAATGTGTTTTACCTAACTCAACTGTCAGTTAAATCGAAAGTCATTAGGAGGATTTCAAAAATTTATATCTTCTTGTCTGAGATATTTCTTTACTTTACGAAGCCAAATTGTCAAGAACAAAGGTTCTTAAACTTTCTCGAGTAGTATTTGATCAACTAGAGCACTTAGAATCAGTCCCGAAGCATTTCAAGTATCAGGTATTGAATAATGATTCCGCATAAGTCTCTAACTATTTCTATTGTTATTAATGCATAATGGAAGGCTGAGAGTCACATTTCTCTGAATTTTTGTGAGTGCTCTTTCGACAATTTTAAACAGCCATGTAGTATGCAATAATTCTAGAGTCAAAGTTAATCGGTTTGCGCGTCTTATTCTGCTCTTGATACTTCTATTAATCGTCTGATAGAGATATTATGTGGTTACAACTTTTGGTAGGTATTTATCATTGATGAGTGAATATTCTACATCATGTAACCTGAAAGAACGATTGCAAGTTTGAAATAGTCTACATCATGGAACGTGAAAAAACGATTGCATCTAGATTTATATCCGGTCGCAAGAATACAAAGGAGCGATTTAAAATTATGTCAAGTACAAAAATTCAAACTAATCTTAAATGTATGAAGTAATGATTATTGGGTCTCCATGAAAGATCATAGAACATATTTCCAGTTGGTTCCAAAGATGTAAAGAATATATTTCTAAGACTACAGACATTGTTATGCTTCTTGTTGATATCAACTTTAGTGTGCATGGGGAAAAATTAAATGCTTCTTATATTCCTCATTCCCTTGTAGGGTTTCTACCCCACTACTGCTGCACGTCAAACATTCAACGAATAAATACCAGCATAATTGATTTACTGAAGGTGAGGTACAAATTGTTCCATGCGTAACACGTTCTAGGTAGTATGAACATGGACATAAGATATAACTTCGAAGTATGGCTATTCTTACAGCAATAAGATATGGTATACACGAGCTTGGAATTCTTTGCTGTCATTCTAAATTTTTGGAAGAATACAGGACTTGTTTTTCAAGCTTTGGCCATTCCAGATACCGTCTGTGAGACTGACTTAATGCTGAAAGAGAAGCAAAAGTGGAGCAACTAGTTTCTCATTGGGGGAGAATAAGCATCACTGAGTAGCTCTAACTAGATGGATAACTGGAATTTGTACAATAAATGAATGAAGAAGCGATTTGGGCTCCTATTATCTCTACTGATGAAGAGGAGAAGGACCCTCTGTGTGAGGACAGGACTTTAGAGCGTTGTTATTTGCCTTGTGCAAAAGAGCAATTGAAATCGCTTGCTTTATTAAAAAGAATTTCGTCGCATTATGGAATATATAGTGTGTCATTCTGTGCAGATTTCCGTCAACTTCAGGGTTCCCTACGTATGGAATCTAGCGGTGGGTTGAAGGAAACAGCAGTAGATATGTACTGTCCATAAGGAATACACCTGCTCGAGTCTAATCGGAACAATTTCATTTGAATTGAATGGGTCTTTTTGACACTGACACGTCCACACGTGTGATTAAATTTCCGAAACCCATGGTTTTTAAATTAAAATCATGTTTCAATACTTGACGATAAGTCTTTCGTAGAAGACTTAAAACAAGTCTCTCTTTTTGTAAAAAAAGATGCTTAAGAGACTTGTTCCGATACTGGAGTCTTTCAAGACTTAAGTTTTAAAAAGGATTAGGTTTAACTTGGTTAATCTAACCCTTTCCACCAACTACACCATTTTGTTAAATTACTCTCACTTGGGAATTAGTCTCACTAAAAATTATGGTAAGTAAGACAAAATAAAAATAGAGATTTTTAAGAGATGAAGAATTAGATTAAGTGAATTTTGAACATATACATTATAAGTAATCTCGCAGATTTCTATGAAACTTTTTTAGTTTGGTACTTTTTCGGGTCGAAAAGTGCAGTGATTGGCCAGAGCATGGGAAGGCCACTTTTTGGGGTATACAATGGTTAATAAACCGAACTGTTTAGAGATGTAGAAATATTTCTATGTGCAGGCTATGTGGGGTTCTTCTTTCTGGAAAAGGGGGTTATTGCCACGTTTTCAGACGTGCTGTATATTGTTCCACTGTATGTGCGCATCACCTATCCTTAATTTTTTGGATAATGAAACTATCGCACGGTTGAAAAAGGTGTGTGGAGTTTGGTGGTAGATACTTCAATGAAGTCTTCAGTTGTTTGAATTTCTCTTCATGTTCTTCTGTTAAGTTATGTCTACCACAGTTGTCCAGTAAAATAACTCTCTATCTACCAAAAATGTCCTTGATATTGCACGTTTCTCACTGAGCAATTTGGAAGAAACTTGTTTATCCATCCGACCTTTCGGTTGAGTCCGATATGAGACGCCAGGAACATTATCGGGAACGTTTTTAATGGGGTAGTTACGGTTCAAATTTTGAAATATAATAAACGCTGGTTGCATACATTCATTACTTCCACCACTAACTCTAACAAGCATTTTCATGCCAAGACCACCTGAAACAACGTCCGCATATTTAATTTCCTCAGTTCCGACCAATCCATGTATTTTACCATTATCATAATTAACCATGAAATGGGTTTCGTCGATTTTATCTACAAGACTCCTCCATGGTTCCATCATTAAACATCTTTGAAACCTTTCCTAGGTGATATGCAACATGCTTCTCAATATGAATTTGCTTCACATAACTTACCATCAACTTCCCACATTGCTTTCTAGGAACAATAATAACGCTGTCCATAAATTTATTTATCCACCCATGGTCCAAAAATGATGCAATCGCCTCGTCATTTTCGTCATTAATTCCAACGACGTTCTCATCTTCCAACCTTTTGAGTACATGTCTAGCAATAGCTAAAAGTAAACGCACTAAAGATTTCATTCTTAGCTTCGTGAGTTTTACAAATTCATCTTTCAGATTATCTTGTAATGCCATACCCCAAACACTCAATTTACGACCTCTACCAGCTGACACGCGAACATGAACAATCTTTCTGCAACTTTTCTCTGAGGTCTTTCAATCGTTCAATTTCCTTCTTTTAATTAATTGGTGTGAAATACAATCTACGTCTTTATCAGATAAAATATTTTCAGCATTTTTCCACCAAGACATACATTTCTAAATGTTTGAATTATGAGAAGATCCAAAGCAACTTGGAAAGTTTCAAATTGTTTCGATCATCAATCCTTTCGAGGGATGGCCAGAATTTATATCATGCTTCATCCAAGTGACAATTGCAATACGTTCAGACTTTGTGACCACTTGTTGAGCCCTTCTATTTCTGTTACTTGATATATTTGATTCATTACTTGTCCCCGCGATATTAGAACTATCATTAGTTGTAGTGGCGCTGTGATTATTTAATTCAATAGAGTTCTGCTGATTTATTTCACTTTCATTTTCATTTCTATTAGTATTAATTATCATAATCAATACATAATGTTGTTGTTATCGTTGTTATTATCTTTATTATTGGCGCTTATTTCTTTTTCTATTTGGTCTGATTCGTCGTCGTCATCATCATCATTTCCACTATTTGGTTGAAGGACTTGATTTGATGGTTGGTTTTGTAATTGACATGATAATTACTGTAGTAACACAAATTCTTGTTGAGGGTCTTCAGTCTGCATGATCTCATTGAGACTTTCTTCTTGCAGTTTCTGCTGTTGTTGTTGCTGATCGATTATTTTCATTAACATTTGTTGTTGTGAATTCTGCTGATTCTCTCTTCCTTTTTCTATTTTCTTTTTCAAATGCAGCTTTGATGGGCGTAGGGCTGCATCTATTCATTGTTTTCTTCTTATTTGGATGATGAAAGAAACGAGATGAATGGTTAAACATTCAAATCTAATGTTGGCAATGTAGCCAAGAAGCCGAATAAATGAAAAGTTTTGTGTGTTGATCAAAAAGCTGTTGTCTTTATTTCATCACTGCTGGTTTCATTTTTTTTCTGTTGTATTCATTTCATCATTGTGGGTTTCATGTGTTAGCAGCCGTTACATTTTGACTTCAATATCATATTCGTTGTGTTGAATCTATAACGTATCTATAACGTGTGCGTTATGTTAAATCTATGACGATGAAGTAATTTTTGAATTTGTCGGTTACAAAATGATAACGTTCACATGTCGATTCCATAACGATCAATAAATTTAATCTTGATAGACAGTACAATTGATATCGAAAGTACGAGAGTTTCATTATCTATGGGAAATGGGCCATTTCGCAACTTGAATTTAGTGAGACTATTTAACAGTAATTTAATTAGTATAAGTGATGCAAATTCATTTTTTGGTTAAATAGTTTAATCAAGTTATTTTAGGGTTTAAGGTGCGCTAAACTTCAGTAAATAATTCCGTGAAAATTCAGTAATGCATTTCAGAAAATTACAGCTGGTACTGTCGGAAGAAGTTCCCGTGAGCAAACAAATGTACGCTTCTGTTTATCATTTTCCCAACATACGGTAATTATCGAAAACCATCTCCCTCTTTTCCACCTCCCTGTTTTCAGCCCCCTTTTTTCAAGGCTAACAATTAAACGGGAAAAAATCACTCACACCACCCTCCCTCTCCCCATACCTCACCACTGCTCACTCTGACCTCAGCCTCAACTCGTGTATAAATAGTTCACACGAGCATGGGGCACGACCACAGGACAAAATACCATTCCAAGTGCCAAGTCTCACAACGGGCTGAAAGCTGGATTCATGTCACTGAAATACTTTCAAGGCGGATGAGAAGAAGGGGAAGGGCGCAAAAATATTCAGCGCAACCGATGCTTTTTTGCATAAGCAGGCTTAGTTTTCACATAGAACAATATGATCTACTCTTAAAAAGGGTCCGAGAAATGAAGGAAAATAACTGGTTCGAAAATTTCATGTCGTGTAGTGCAATGCACTTCCAGAAATGAAGGAAGAAAAACGGCACTAAGGCTGTTCGGAGTCCTTTTTCCACGGTAGCTCGTGTTGGCAGTGCACTTCACCAAAAAGGGGAAGTAGGATGATAATTGAGTAAGCAGGTGGCTATCGTCCCGGCGTGCGTAAGACACCAGTATGGTTTATAGGCGACGTAGGTCGGATGGTCAAAAGGTGTGCGAAAACGTGGATAGCATAATAGTCCAAAGCTTACCCCGTGAGGGGGAATGCGGTTAGAGCGGTTACTGAAGTTGACACGGCTAACGGTCGCCGGTTCGGGATCATGATTGTAAGGCGGAGGAGTTGGCTAACGCTGTCGCAGCGGACGTTCTACCAGAGCGGAAGAAGCTTCGTCAGTAGCGACGAATGCAAGTTCGGGAGTAGATGAAGTCTGAGAAAAGCTTTTGTTTATTATCATTAAGGGAATTCAGGGCGAAGAATCCCCTTAGTAGGCTTCACCCGTCTCCTGGGGGCGAAAGGAGAATCATACAGTACATCAAGTACAGTAAGGTGCTGTACTAGGTGTACAGATGTCCGGAAAACATGTGGCCAATGATTCAATTGCTTGAATCAGGCCAAACACAGAAAACGTGACAAACGTGACAGAGCGTAACACAAGTGTGATGAAAGTGACGAAATTGGCAGAAGAGACAAACCTCACAATTTAGTTCAAAGAGGTATGCTCGTATACCAGTACTGCACCACATGTCGATGGCAAACGATCAGATGCTATCAAACTTTAGGATTTTCCGTGAGGAGATTCCTCAAACTGTGCATGCTGTCATAGGTTCGGATAATTCTGGCAGAACAAGCCGGATTAAATACACAGAAACTCCTTTTTAGACTACACTCATAACATTGAGACGCCTTGCAACGCCATGTAGATGGGTGGATTTAGAAATTCTATTTGGGAAGCACTCTCCTCAACTTTCAGAAATTTTCTGGGAGGAAATTAAGGACATGATTGAAACCATGGTAAGCTCATAACCGGGCCTATTTCTACTGAATTTATACATGAACATTCTGCTTCATTCTCCTAATAGATACACCAAAAATGTGAAGCATTTATGTATTGTGTCCGATTTATCGACGGAACAGTGCTGGCGATCGCTCTCCCTGGGGATAGTGATGTCCAAAATGCTGCATAAAATGGACACAAAAGAAAACATGCACTTACGTATCAGACCATTACACTTCCGAATGGTCTGATTTTACATGCAAAGGGTTGCAGACACGATTGGGCACTCTACGTGAATAGTGCCGTAGAGGAACTAATGGAAACAATGACGCTAAATAACGGTATACAGTACTTTATACATGATTATAGCGGCTACAATTCTCGTTCCTGCCCCGACGTTCCTTTTTCTGGATCAAACCTTACACCTGCCCAAACATCTGCTAATTTTGCAACAGCAGCAGTGAGGGTAACAATGGAGTGGATGTACAAGGAGGTTAAATTATATTGGAGCACTGTAGACTTTAAAAGAAAAGTGCGAATTGGAGAGGCTCCTGTTGGTGTACTATATATCGCATCCATGTTACTCATCAACTTCCGCAATTTCTTTTACCCAAACACTGTCTCACAATACTTTAAGTGCACACACCTCTCTCTCGAAGAGTACCCTTCTCCATAAGCAATAAATTTATTTCTTATTATTATTTAGATCATTAACGAATATCTTCATCTTTTCGATCTCCAACCTGTCACACGATTCACGTTCTGCCTCTCTCTCTCTTCCCTTTCTAGATGCTTCTCACGGCTCCGTTCTTCACGTTCAATTTTAAATCCCCTCCTACGATCTTTTCGATCCTCACATCTTTCTTTCCTATCCTCCAGTCTGTCCATCTTTTCTTGTTCATATTTTCACCATTGCACCTCTAAATATTTCTCGTCTAACAAAATCTGTGAATCATCAGACTCTTTGAGAGCCATTTCAAATCTAATCACGTCGCCTTGAAAATTCCCTTTGACGTAACTATGCTTCTTCCCTCTTTCATACGGAGTTGGTATACTGTCACCATCATCATGTACATCGTCATCTACTAAATTCATGATCTCATTTCCGCCTTCACTGCCACTTACGGCAGCACCAGAATTACTTTCACTGTTCTGTGTCTGAACAGTATTTAAATTTCTCGACTGATGTTTACTCTCACTTCGTTCCATTTCCATCGTTACTGCAGTTTCCCCAGCAGAAATGTTTTGTTCTTCCCGGTTAGAAAGTGCGTCCCTTTCTGCTCTATCTGCTAGATCTCTCTCCCTTCTCGCCTCACGCATCATTTAAAGCAGCTAGTCACATTCCGTTACATCACCTCCAACGCCAGACATCGTGCGATTTCAATTATCTAATGTGTTAAACTGTTTCTGTAGTAACTCATATCTATCCTGTGCTTTTTTCAATTCATGGATTTTGGTAAGTTTTTTCTGCTGTTGAGAGCCTGCGCTACTTTTTCATATTTGTTTTTTTCGTCCCGTATCGTGCCACATGCGCACCAGCTGAATTTACTTCCCGTAGAAGACCTTTGTCATCAACAGAGGGAAACACTGTCTTCCTACCACGACGGTCTGTGACGACGGTGGAAGATGATATGTTCAGAGGTGGGATTCTCGCGGCGATCACAGGGAAAGTTGGCTTAATTGGGGGTGTAAGGGGGAAATTATAGTTGGATTCGTTATGGTATGATTTGATATATTACTTGGATTTATTGTTGTTGGATTCGTTGTTGTTGGATTCGTCTTAGTTGGACTCGTCGCGGTTATCGAAATTTTGGCACCATCATTTAAGTTTAAGTAAGTCTCTAAAGGCATTGCTTCGGTAGCTATGGTCACCATGGCTGAAATGAGATCATCATGTCGGAATTGTGTGGTACTGCTTGGATTGCTTGCATCAGGCACGGTGGTCCCACTTCCGTTCATCTTCTGAAAGGACTTGAAAGCAGGGCGACGTGCGAAAAGAGATTCCATTTCAGAAGCATGTTCTGTAACTAGCCTCCCACGCACGACGACGGGCTCCGAATCCACATTATTTCCTGTTAAACACATACACCTGTTTTAAATTTTTTCTTCATTTTGTTCACAACGTGTGGTATCTTTCCCATAGTTACGGTTTCTGATTTACCCACCAGTGCAATACAGTTAATCAAACTGTAAACAAAAATGTGTAACCGTCGACTGCAATTACTCACAATGACTGATTTAGAAATATGTGAGTTACACATATCGGTGTAATACTAGGTTCCAGCGCTTCCCAATGGTGTAATTTGTATCCACATTGACAGTCAGTGTCAGAAGTTACAACTTGTGGTGCAATGCACTTCCCAAAGAAGGGAAAGAAGGATAACGGCACTAAAGGAGTTCGAGGTCCACTTTCCGCAGTAGCGTGTATCGGCTTTTCACTTCACAAAAACGGGAGGGGTTGAAGTGTCATGTGACGCTCAGCGAATGCGCGGGGTGGTGAGTATTACTTGTCACGACCGTGGTTGGCGAGGTACGATGTGTGAAGGTCGGAGCTGGATCTTGGTCAAGCTTGTAAGGCGGTGGATACCACACGACGTAAGGTGAGTCGGACCAAAAGTGGCACGTGTGAGGTGCTGTTGGACGACTCTTGCAACCGAGATTGAATGACTATCGTGGCCGAAAGGGATTCGTTGTATAGAACAAAACGCAGCTTTCGGGAGTAGATCCGGTCTCAAAGTTTCTTGCCTTTATTAAAATCAAAATGTCAAAGCGGGAAAAACCCCTTTAAGTACATTCTACCCGCTGCCGGTTGGCGGTAGGTGGATTACAGGGCATGACGGACAGTGAATTACTGTATCCTGTACAGTAATTATCCCATTGTCAAAAAAGATACGTGGCATGGAGATCGAACACGTGGCATGGAGATCAATTTCCTTGCCTCACCCGCTCGCGGGCAACGTGGCGATCCGTGACAGGAACGTGGCCAATTGGTCACGCTTCGTGA
>JAULBU010020812.1:0-40545 GCA_032358235.1 Odonthalia washingtoniensis
TGGTTGTTAGATTTGTGCTCACCGGGAACACTATGTTGATCTTAAAGACATTGCGTTCAGCAGCTTCATCCTGGTAGTGGTAGTAGTTCGGCGATTATACAACGAGGATGATGGGTAAAGACTGACCCTGTGAATTTGACGATCCGTAAGACGGTATGGGTTGCATTTAAATCGCTAAACCGTTCCCATGTGTGGTCTGTGTATTGGAAGTCTACGTTTGCCAGGGTGGTACGTGTCGTACTGGGGCTGCTAACCGTAACGGCTCCGTTGTTTTATTGCTCAATTTCCGTAATTCGGTAATTACTGCTTCTTGTATGAATTCGACGATCTTCTTCAAGACCGGGAGCTTGTGGACAATGTTGTATCATACGAGATTCACCACGCAATTAATAAAATCCGTATTGGTGATGACTGTTGTCTTAACATCTGATAACGCGTCGCGGAGCTTCTCATTTCAGCAGCGCGAGTGCTTCAGATCCTTGGACAGTTGGATAATCGTGGCCTCCATCGGCCCTATGTTGGTTTGGATAGAGGAGAAGATCAGGTCTTTGGAACGGCGTGAGAAAGTGGCCGCCAATTCGTTGAAGGTTATATTTGCTTACATACAAATTATGGTGTCCAGTTTCGTACGGGTGTAAGTTTTGCTATTGACCGGAGGGGATCCATTGTGAACAGGTTCTGGTCGGAGGTCAGAGTTCAGAAAGTCCATGTCAATCTATGCTGGGTGTAAAAATGCTGAGGCATACTCCCGACGTTGAGGGAATGGAGGACCATACACAGAAGGCAGTAGTGAAAATTCCGCAAATAGTTCTTGCTTAGTATTTCCCTGAGACAATCGTAAGTTGGCTGTTTCTTGTTCAGATGTTCTAAATGGAACGATGGAGTGGGACTGGCCGATATTTCGTGGTTCCGGCTGAGTTGCTTCCCGGGTTAGGCATGTGATACGAGCAGGTTGGACATTCACATTTGTTTGATCCGGAATCTTTGATAGAAGATTAAATAATGAATAAAATACATCGTTATTGTTGGATGAAGATGCTACGCGAAGTTTTCAATCAGTTACGGTTTGTAGCGGTGGTTGGGCACTCACATACTGATCTCACAGAATCAATTTACTTTTGACATACTGTTCGGATAATTATATTGAATGCACATAACAAACTTTTGGAATAAATTGCAGTTACCAAATTACATACATTATTCAACTCAGAAACATACCGTACGGACATTTTAAACATTATTTGTTCCATCAACAACACCCACTGATTTCAATCTAAAACAACAATACAGTCAATAACTTCGTCTGGACGGCAATTTAATCATATTTTACGAACTGATTGATGCAATGACAGCCACAAACATTAATGACATAATCTGCCGAAACTGGAAACAGAGTCATAACTTGAAACAATTGATATTGATTATAAAGCAAACTCGGACTGCTTTAATATCACAGATGGAATTTTTAATCCAACAACATCATGCCTTGGATGTCGCACATTGCAATTACACAGGCCGTATGCCTTCAACAAAGAACTACCGTCGCGGCTTATCTACATGGATAACAGACTATGTTGACATCAACCCAACTTATCCAGACCAATTATTCCGTCGGCAATTTTCAGAACCACGCGTATTGTACTTTAGAATCAAGAAAGAACTGCTCCTATACCGCACGGATTTCTGGAAACAGCGGGTGAACGGTATCGGTTATAAATGTATACCAACTGATTTGAAAATCCTGTCTTCGCTACGTCTCCTCAGCAGCGGAACGTCTTCTGATAGCTTTGATGATTGTGCGTACATATCCGAAGAATCATTACCGTTATTATTTGTCAATTATGCATTGACATTATGCAAATATATGGCGGCAGATTTTTCAACCGTTTCCGAAGAGATGACTAAGTTCAACGTATTGATTACCGGTACGCAGAGTTGGAGTTCCCAGGATGCATAGTAGCTGTTACCTGCATGTACTACACTTGGAAGAACTGCCCAATAACTGATAAAGGTCAATACTAGAACAGCAGGGTTTCTAAGAGTGAAACAATGCAATGTGAAGCTTGCTGCGATCATAGCCTGTACTGTTGGTCAAGGTTTTCCGGACGGCCTGCAACAAATAACGATCTCAAAGTTCTAGCAGGATAGCCCCTGTTCCCAAATATTTTTTTATGGAACAGTTGGACAATAGAACGAAAAATGGGTACATAATCTATCCGAATGGCAACTTGCATTTTTTAAAGTTACTTGATGATGGTATATATCCGAAATGACCTATATTTCCACATCCCTTAACAAACTATTCCAATTTGTTGCAAAGGAAGTATTTATTTCATCAGGAGTCTATACGTAGGGATATTGAACGTCCTTTAGGTGTTCTTCAATCCCGTTTTGAATTCATGCGTCCTGAGAACCGAAAGTGGCAATTGAATAAGACAACTAGCATATATAATTGCTGCGTAATACGAAATAATGTTATAATCCTTATTCGACAGATGGGCCAATCTACAGAATCTGAAGTAAGTAGTGACATGTTAGATATCTTGATGACTGACCAGCTTACCGTGATATAACAATCTGCATACAAGATGCGGACAAGAAATCAACATAAAATTAACTCTGTCCTACCTAATATTGATTATGAAGGCGAACGGATTATGTTGAGAAATATGTCTTACACACATGACATTGAGCATAACCGTTTACACACAAACCTCGTCGGGTTACATGCTGACTATAGTAATTAAATCATGCTGTACAGATCATTCATTATCTAGGAGAGCACTTTACTTTGAATGTGAAGAAGGTAATAATTTAACATAACGATACTCTGAAAACAGTGTTCAAGTATAATAAACAAACACAACTAATTTATTAACAAAATTATTAGATAATGAAGCAAATATATGGGATTTAACGTCTACTTTACATGGTTCGTTATTAGCATCACCATCAGGTGTTGCTACTAATGAAATACTAATGAAATATATATTAATTAAAATAACTAAAACATCAATGAAAATGTAAACAATAATAGCACCATAAGAATAAAACAGATATCTGTTCAATAACATATCATTGATTAGAAAAATCAATATCATGTTCTGGATATGAACGTGATTGAAAATGGTATTAAAACAATAACAATAATCAAATTAATCATATGAACGACATATTTCTTTAATAATATCACTTGATTTCAATGCACGGGGTAATATATTGCCGTTACGTTCTAAACATACATAATATAAATTTTTGAATAACCGTTGTCTAGGCTATCAGATATAATCACAGTAAAATATCTATATTATGAGCATGCAGTAGTACTTCATGCTCAAATTTTTAAATACAATTTTATTCTATTTTCGTTCGGCGGTTTTCGTTTACAATTAACATGACTTATTCGAAAGGAACAATACATGGTTCGGTTCCACCATTGTTTTCATAATGTAAACATTTTCAGCGCTCTTATTTCATACCTTATTTAATTATTTTTATTAACATGATTATTGTATTCTGATGTTCCTTTTGGTAGATATTGCAGCGCCATCGCCATACAGTGTAAAATAGACAATTATTATTTACCATAAAATTTTATAAAATTCAAGACTTCAAATTTAAATGTAATTGTGTTAACAGTTGGAGTATGTATTTCACCCTATGTGGGGCTGAATATATTTATGTAGCACTGTTTGAACACAATCTGTTCATAATTTGTTCCAATGTGAAATGTTGATTGAATATGTATATTTGTAGTATCATACTACCGTTTCGGTAATCTAAACCTGATTGTAAGACGAACATCTGAAAAGGTACATCAAGTAAAATGCTGGGAGTTCCAGCATTTTAGAGCATTCTGCATCACGTTCAAAACAGGCTGGAAGTACCGTTTCAGACGTTCATCTTTCAAATAGAATTTGTATTACTCGCACTACGAATGCCATTTGTAGTACCGTAGTAGTAGTAAAATTAAAAGTACCTTTTAAAAAAATTCTGGTTTTTATGAAGTGGAAAGGAATTGTTTCTGAACCATATAACCATAGGAATATTTGAAAATTATAAACTTTAATTCGTTCCTGTTGTTATCAAAATAATTGTAATGCCATTTGTAAATCCAGAAGTTTTATGTAGAAACGTTTAACATAAAAACGGTGGTATGGTTCATGGAAATTGTTCCGTAAATGGCGCAATGCCAAAATTTGAGCGTGCGACATGTACTGATGTTGCTATCGAGTCGAAAAGTATGATGTAAAACCATTAACCTGTTCAAATGATTGGAATATTGTCCTTTTCTTGTGAATATTGCAAAGAAAAATCTATAATATCTTCTGTTTCCCACAAAAGGCACAAAAAATTTCGATTGTCTTCAATTGAATTGAGTGGTTTAGAAAATTCCATGTACTGGACAAATTCATCTTAATCAACATGATCTGTTACTGCTGTTTTAAGATGGAATACTAGTAATAATTTTTCAAAGATGAAATGATATATTGAATTATCTGAAGTATTAATTAGTACGAAACTATATTGTTTCTTTTGGGAACGTGAAAACTATGTTGCAGAGAATATTCTATGTTTCGGCCAATGATGTGGATGAAAAGGTATGTAGTTGACGAAATTATCTTCTCTTCGGTAATCAAGAAGTGTTATAGTGTACTCACCATGTTCTCATCCTGATTTCACGAATTCCAATTCAATATATATATCCGATTGCAAGTCTTATGTTTGCGCAACCAATGTTCGAACTAGATAAATGAATACTTGGAGGCCATCAGGAGGTGAGCAAGTGATAAATGGCTGTAATTGTTTTCATGTAGAATCTATTGTAGAAAGTTTGTTAGTTAGCTCGCAATTAAACTGTTGAAAGGTGCCAAAAGCCACAGATTTCAGTTTTGATCCTGGTGATATAGTATTGGTCTAGAGAGGAAATGGCACTCAAGTAAGAATGGTGAATATATGGCCCCCTTCAAAGTGTCATGACAGGATAGTATCTAAAAGATAGTATTTGTACAAGACCCTCCTAATGCAAAACCAAGACCATTTTGGATAACACAGGTCAAAGCGTACATCTAACCAAGCTCTCTATCTACATCCATTTTTTTGAAATCAACAACTTTTTGAAGGGGATTTGAATCTCCTAAAAGAGTCGCAATTTTTGAGAAGATGCAAATCCCCTTCAATTCAGGATGAAATATTCCCCACTGAAGTTATACCTTTAAGAGACCCCCGTAACAAACACCTGAAATGCTGAAGGCCAAAAAGGATGAGGTCAGAAACCTTATTGAAAGAGGGACGTTCAAGGCTATGCTAAACGAATACATACCCCAAAAGCGAAGGTGATACCTGGACGTTTTGTTCTCACCCTAAAGTCGAACATAGATGGTATAATCGTGCACAAACCAAGGTTTGCGATCGGCAACCATCGTGCTAATTTCAATACCTATATAGTTCACTCATCAAAATCCTTACGAGCTTCATCAATAAGACTACTTTTGGATCTTTCTTCTATATTTGAGTTTGATGTATGGAATGCAAACGTGACAAAACTATATCTTCAATCTGCCCTCTCCTTATCTCTCTTCTTCTTGAACTCAACACTCCCAGAAATAGAACGTCAACCACCTCAATGCCTACAAATGTTACAGCTTCTTTACCGTCTTTCAAAGAGTCTGGCGACTTGCGGTACAATACGTTGCAACATCACCACATAAATTTTCTGCAAATGGAACAGCTCAGATCCAACTCTTTACCTCACTTTATAATAAAAAACGCTAAACTATGTGGCATCTCTAGAACATATGTTGACAAACGTTCTAGGGCTCGGATAAATCATTCTTTCAACTTTTCGCGTCATAACAGAAAAACGTTTTGATATGAAACAATCAACCGCTATACCAAGCTATTTATCAGGATTCAGAATCACATAAAAAAGGACAACAGTATGTCACGGAACCAAAAGAAATACATGTGCAAACTTGAATAACTAAACATAGACGCAGCCTTCACTCTTTTCAGATCAATGAGGATGCGCCTAGCATGGATTTCCCACACAAGGCCAGCTTGCCCTTTTGCAATATCTTCGATGGAGCCAGTCACTGCACATTCGTACAAATAATCACCCCCTTCATTCTTGATTCAACTTAACAAAACCATCAGGTACGGGCTTCGATGAAATATTTTTATTGCTTATCCAACACTAGATCTTGACACTCTTGAAGTCATTGGTTATTCTGATGCCTCGTTTAAAGGTAACCTCGATCTCTCCTCCCAATTGGGATTTATCACCCTGATATCAAATATGTCTAATTTTGTCATCCCGCTCGTATTCCGATCATATAAAGCAAAGTGATTCTGTCGCTCCGCGATGGCACCTGAGGTCATTTTTTTCTCCGACTTCTTTGACACCGCCTTCAAACTCCGCGGAATTCTCGCAATTGACCGACCACAAGATATCTTTTGGCTTATTTACGGACTCTAAATCGTTGTTCTATGTAATGAGAAACGGAAGTAGGACCTCCGAGAAGCGCTGGATGTTTTTGCAGCTCGAACTGGTTTTCAAAAAAAAATAAATATCTATAAAAGGCTTAGTATGATCTGAAGCTGACCTAGCTGATGGACTCACTAGATCTTTGACCCAATGAGCCCTCCGCAAAGACTTGGAAACCAGCTCGCAATTTTCACAACCTGTCAGATGGATCATACGCCACTCATATGATCATTAACAACACTATTTTCCATCATCAAATACCATTAATGTTTTGACGAGCATCACAAACACCCCTCCTTCATCTCTTAAAATATTTCTCTCTAATGCTATCCCTTTCCTTTATCGCCATTATGACTATTAAACCACCAAAAGTTAGAAAAGTCCCCTTCATGCTTGAACGTGGTATCAATTATTGTTAGTTATGAATTAATATATATTGATTCATCTTTTCTAAACATGTATATACTATTTTTAAGAAAACAAAGAACATGGAAGATAAATTAAATCATTCCTTCTTTTACAACTTTTTAAATTTCAAGATATTATCAAGTCATCTTCTTCACTTTTGGAATATTCAAGACAATATTATTTCATTCTTTTCGATTTATAGATGATATCAATTCATCTTCTTCATCCTTTGGAAATTTTACGATAGTATTCATTTATTATGATTTCAGATGATGCCAATTCATATTCTTCATCCATGGAAATATGTACGATGATGTTATTTGATCCTTCAATATTTAAGATAATATCAATTCATCTTTTCATAAAGATTCAATATGATAAGATGTTAAAACCACATCCATTCAAAACACACACTACTTGGCATTTTACTCTTCACGTTTCTCAAAAAATCTAATAGGGGGACGCGCAAACTGGCGTTCAGATCCTTGCTCCCCGTACCTAATATCCATACTAATTACTGCTGTATTAGCAACTGGTTTCGCTTTTCGTAGAATAGACACATGTCGGTATTTTGCTTACATTTGAATCATCTGAAAAATTTTCATTCCGATCTTTCTCCTCCGTATCCAATGCGCACACCAATTACTTCTGTACTAGCCACTGGCTTCACCTTGCCCAGACTACAGACATGTAGATATTTATCTTTTATTTGGATTATTTTACCAACCACGATATTCTGTATCTGTATCCACTTTCGATGTCCTTCTTCCGTATAAGAACTTCGTTCGCAACAATCTCTTCTGATTTACCTTCTCCCCCTTTTACGTACTTCATAGTACAATATTAAACTAAAAGTTTATATTTTTACCAACTCAGGTGTCGTCACCCTTCCACAATACACCAAAGTCGTATTGTTGCGACTTCGTGTGCGTCCATTGCCCTACCTAATTCGCTCATTAATCCCCGTGCCTGCTCTTTCTTCCAATCGCTGTCCCCGCAGTATGGACCATATAACTAATTAACGCTCCTCACCCTTTTCCTCGATACGTGCGTAGTCTCCTCACTCCTACTGTATTAACTATTGTCCAACCCACCGTAGTCTACTTTAAGCCCACATAATACCTACAAAAGCATAAACGTGTCCCTATACGACCACCAGACGCTGATTTCTATCGTCTTGTGAGCAGTCATGAGAAAATAACCGTGTCATTCGACAACCCGGAGGAAGCCAAAAAGCCACGGACATCCGTGAATGTCAAAATGACATCACATGCAGCCAGGAACGTCCGATTCGAACCATTTTTCTTAGTTTAATACGTTAGGATCGCAACGTACCGTTCACTAGTGGCTCCGGAAACCATCAACGATAAAAACGCCAAAAAGTAGTACCTAAATCTGGCACACGATCCGGATCCTGTCAGATAACTTACTTAAAAAAGCAGAAATAGCAAATACGAGGAGACAATGAGAGAGAACGGATTAGCTATGTTGAATTACGACAAAGGGATGAACACAGAGGGAACTGAAGGGGAACAAATGTACCTGGAGTTCATTACTTCATTTAGAACACATATAATGGAAATCTGGGAGAAGGAACTGCACCGTGACTGGAGAACATCCCTCACCAAGAGGCCGATGCAATTTCATGTAGATATGAACCAAGGTCGGGCACAAGCACTAATAAATTTTTTCTACCAAGAGAGTTTTGTGAGACAGATTCCAGTCAAGACACTGATAGAGACTTAGGACCACAAACCTATGAAGAAGGATTAGACTGATATCTAAATAGTAGACCTAAGCAGCGACCTATATATACATCCGGACCGGAGAGATAATATTGCAGTAAAAGACAAAAATCCTTCTACAACAAATCGAAGCAACATGAGATAATGATTGGAAACTACTCTAAGTAATCATTAATACGTAGAAAGGTCTAAGGATGAACCAAATGATGCTTCACCTGACGGGGAAGAAGATTGAGCAGAAGGTTAGAGGGATAAAGGAAGAAACAGACCAACGAAAGGACCACCCATCCAGACCAAAATAAAGGATATTATCATGGAAACAGAAGAGGCTTGGGAATAACAGCATTCATGAAGGCGTTCCAATGGAAAACTCCATTCTCGGGTGCATTGGAGGAGTACTTAGACAGCAGAATCAACGTCTTCGAGAAGTTATCGATTATGTGCGAACTGGACAAGGAAGAGAAATTGAAATACGTATCTGTGATGCTGACAGGTGACGATCTGAGCTTTTACACCAATAATATGAATAGATGCTAGAATTATAAAGAAGCAACGACCATTATTCGAAGGTGGCACAACAGTGAAGATGAGAAAAACCGAATGTTATATAAATGGCAGTTCATGAATCTGGCTCAAGAGACGTCAGACGAGCCTGAACAGCCGGAATTGGGGGTCTTCATGAAGTTCGTATCCAAACTGGGTCAACTACAGAAGCAACTAGATGAAATTTATCACGAAGACCACATACTTCGAGATCGGCTATTGAGCACCGTAAATATTCCAAACATTCAACTCACTCTGATAGAACGCGGCCCGGACCAACCAACAGACAGTTCAACGAGTGGAAAACAAATTATTGAACAATCCACGATCCACCGTAACCAACTACGATTTCAACGTAAATCATGAGCAAGGAGACGAGGATGGAGGGACGCATTTATTGGGTAAGACATTCGGAGGGGACACCAGAACCTAAACTAAGCAACCTTGGACTAAAAGGGGAGGCAACCCTAGGTCCAAACAACGGTTCAACAAGAACGACGACAAGAACAGACGACCAAATGAAGTATGATGGAAAGGAGTGAAGGGATTTTTTTGTGTGTGGAGTGAACCACACTGCCAAAACTCATGAAAGTACGGAAGAAGTCAAAAAAGAAATAGAAAAATTAAAGACAAATCACCCACATGCACTTTCAATTGTCCAAAATTAAGAATTTTTCGTGAACATGACCGTAACGGATTAGGACTGTGGAACGATATCAAATGATGATTATATCAAATGAACGGATGAAGATGAAGGAAGTTAACCGAATGAATTTATTATGAAATAACAACACGCAAAATAGGTAGAGAAAACTATGATACAACGCTTTCATTCATAGGAGAACCCATCAGGGAGACATGAATAAAGCATTGGGTATAATGCAGAAACAATTGAAGGAGAAGGGAGATAGTACTTTCGATGGCATCATATTAGACACTGTAGCTAACAGAAGATCCGTTACTAGTAAAAACCTTTAGGAAGCTTATCAGAACGAAATAAGCCGAAAGGTAAGAATGAGACCGCCATGGAAGAGCAGATTGAGATGAATTGGAGGTCAGGAGAGGCTAAATGGAGAAGCCAGGATAAAAATACCTTCTGAAAAGTTCAGATTCGTGATTGATGTCGACTTTACGATTCTAGATTATAACGTACTGAATTTGTTGCTGAACAAAGATTATATATAAAATGGACTAGACTTGAACCTCCAAGGTAAGTTCTCAAACATTTGCTCACTGTTTCTTCCACTAACTTTATAGAAATACTTCCTCATATACAGATGGCCATCCAACGATAGGCCATACTAGTTGTATTCTGAAACCAACCGAAGCGAAATCCACCGTACCTTCGGCCACCCTTTCTCATATCATTTTCAACCTTCTTAAGAGAGCCAAAGAATCGAACCTTGATAAATCAATAGAACACGAACTCGACAAAATTACCAAAGACTGCAAGGTATGTAAAAACCATTCTACAGAACGGCACATGTTCAGATTGACAGTGGGTACAGACGAATTAATATTAACTCAAGGATTGATTGTGGATAGCATGTTAATAAATAACCAACAAGAAATTCACATGATCGACGAAAGTACCCACTGCACTGCGTCATCGTTTCCGGGAAGTTAAAAAAGGGACGATATTTTTAAGTCTATTAATTGCCTATGCATGTTTTCATAAATGTGCCCACCAGAATTTCTTTTAGTCGCCCAGGGGTACGCATATGTGCGAAGAAGAGCCAATTGAAAGTACAGCCTACGTCTTTGATTCCGGAAATAAATATCCGATGTTAAATGTCGTTGTGTAGTGCAAAAAATTCTCTGTACTGCGATATTTTGATCGAAATGAATTACGGCAATTATAGGGCAGTTAGACACTGCCAAGTTTGTAGATTTTACTGTTAAAATCCATTTTCCGAATATTTTAGAAAACTTTGAAAAAATTGTGCAGTTATGGAATTCATCTATCGCAGTGTCGATGAAAGTACACCGTTTTAACATTTTATTTCAGAAATCATTTACACCATACTGCTTATTGTATTCTTTTCCATTAATTGGGAATAAATATTGAGAAATTACAATTTAAGTACGAGTCAATGAAAGTATAGGGTATTACTTACACCCGTTTTGTCGAATTAGCCAGTAATCTAAATATAGCAAAAGTTTATTGTTGAAAACAAAAAGTATTAAAGTGAGAGTAGCAATAGTAAATAGCAAATATGTTAGCAAGGATAGGGGATAGCAAGTGTCAGTATCCGGGTAGTAGTCTGACGGAGTAGCCGTGACTCACAAAATCTCGGTAGTGACTTTAATCATGATATTCTATAGTATCATTGCAGATATCGAGTCGACGATTCTTCAGTATCCTCTTGAAGTGGCAGAGTTGGATTGATCAAACCATGCGACTAATGCGCGTGCGGATCACTCTGCATTCCAACGTCGGTGATTAATCGACTTGGTGCGTGTTTGGCTAGGCTGCCGGTCTGAGATTAAGTTTCAATAATTGGTTGTCTGGTAATGCCTGACTTCTTTATTAAGTTGTGATGAAGAACTCAGATGCGGTATTTGTACGCGCCAGTGTCCACAAATGAAATATTAATACAAGTGTGAAAGTCGTGGAGGGTAAACAAAAGACATAGTTCTAATTAAGCGTGTGGTAGTGCGGGATGAAGTTTCCACTGTACGCTCTTGTTGAATCCAGAAAATTAAACTTGCTGAAAAATACAGTAATAGGTAGTCATTGTGTGAGCAGGGTGTCAGGTGCACTGTAGGCTGTTGCCTTATGAGTTGGGTCCAATAACCGTGGTCACTAACGCACCCAAGTGCAGTATCATCGTGTCTGAGTTCTCCGTTTCTGTCATCCCCTCCTTCCCTGGTCTTGTCGCCTAAACGCCTTCGCATCCATCTCGCACCTATTCCTGTTTTAACGTCCTCGTGGTTTTGTTCCCCGTTTTTCTATGTAGTAGCGGTGTGTCACTTTACGTGTTATAGTCTGTTTCCACCGTGATTTATGCGTCGTTATCTATTGAGTTTTCATTCTATTGCGTTGTGCATCATTTTTGTTCATCATCATTCTCTCCATCATATTTATTATCATCGTCCATCATTTTCCTTCATCCATAATCATATCTCATCGTCATTAATATTATCGTGCCTCAACAACTATCATATTATCATAGTCATTTTTATAATCATGCGTCATTTTCCTTTTATCAACTATCATATCAGTTTATCGTAATCATAATGATAATATCCTTACCTTCTATATTGTGTTTTATATGTTATTATGCATCACTTTATCGCCCATATTTCGACCATATCCTTATCTTTATTTTCATCCTAACATATCGTCATTTCATCATCGTCATACTAACATTTATCATCTTTTCATCATCTTCCACACTAACATATTGCCATTATCGTTCACAGTAATGGCTCGCCTCAACTCTTGAGTCACATAGGGATTCGACACTCGGACTATTTCTGTCCGTGTGCCACAGCCCATCCTTGAGGTTGGATTGAGAAACGGTTGTTTTTCATGAGCTTGAAGAGTGGTGATTCGGTTCTTAGTATGGGTTTTAGTGAGCGAGTCCACCGGGTCCTCTCGTCGCGGAATCCACCCTATGAGATACTGTTCTGTCAAGTCATAGCTCTACCGCAACGCCATTATATTTATTTGCAGTCGTCGCTCCACAGTTTATCCGTCCTTTGCGAATACATCGAACACCGTTTTTCTGTCTACCATGGCCTCCAACTTCAGCTTTCGACCAAGGATTTGTTCTACTAGGTCTTTTAGTAAGAAGGCGAAGTTCAAGCCAAGAACGAATGATTGAATCTCGGCGGTCATCACGGAGTGAGCTATGCGCTTGCATTTCCTACTCTCGTAATGTATGACGTTAAATCGACTATGCTTGTCAACCATCAAGATCGCGTATCCCAACTGGCTTGATAGGTCTCGATTATTTCCAAACGGGGCGTCAGTTACCAAAACTATCCTCGTGCAATTCAAGTCAAGAAGTAAATAATTGAGCCCTTGTGTCTTTGTCTTTTTCAGGAATTTCATTATATTTTCAAATTCCTTGTATTCGCTATCTGTTGTTCTTTTATTACCTGTAGCGATTATCTGGATGGGGCGCAGATGTCAGGCCTTAACTTTACTCCAATGTATTGGTCCAGTGCGCATTGGGATGTAAATTTCTTTTGCGCCCGAGGTTCAGTGATCCAATCGATCTTTTCTGTCTGCGCGATGGTAAATTTGTGATGGGCTTCGTTGGGAGTTTTAGCTCGTGCGATGTAGATTCCATTGAAGTTAGTTGGCTCTGTTGAGAGGTATGTTCGGGGATTTCATCGAAATACCTTGGAGACCGTTTTTTCTTTTCGCATAAATCTCTCGGTGCCGAAACATAGAGAATCATCAACCTGCAATAGTATAAGAAATTCAAGTTTTTATCTCTATGCCTGGTGAGCACACGTGGATCTGTCTGGACTTGTAACATAGATGAATTCTCGACGTGGTGGCTGAGGTATGTAAGGCACCAATGCAGGCCAGACTCCGATATCCGTAGAGCGGCTTAATACCTTTCAGAACGTATCCAGGCGGTGGACCGATCTCTTTTGGTTCTATGATGTACATCTTTTGTTTGAGTTGGGTGTGTAACTGGATGTAGGATTCAATAATGTCCTTTATGTACCGTGTCATCATAGATCAGGAAATGGCGATATAGATAGCTACTTTCTGTGAGAAGTTTCGTACGGTCTGCGCTTTCGTGGCGATCGAAGATGAGTCCGTATCTGAATAGTTTTGTGCCATGAATCGGCTTTTCTTCCGTAAGTTATCACCAATCTTTTTATATTTTTCAACATAGAGAGATCCTGGATCCTGCGTCAATCTGCGATTCATGTGTCTGCAAGACGGTCCCGTCATTCATTCACTCCTGCTATGCATTTTGTCTGGAATCTTCGAATGATCTTTCCTCTATAGATCCCTTTTTTCAGCAACCTTTCTTGGATTGTTGCACAAATATATTGTTATTTCTGCGTCTTTATATATTAGCATGGCGACTTTTGTGGCTTCGTCCGGTTTTTCCTGAAATTTCTCAGTGTATCCGATTTTGTTATGAGGGCGGTTGGTGATGGTGCTGAAATTTGGCTTTGGCCTCTTGGTAGATTTATTGGCTTGATTTCCGTATGACTCTCTTATGGAATAGTGTGCCTCATCTGATCGATCCTCCGATACACACAATGAGCTAATCCCTGCCGTCTGATCTTTATTGCTAAACTGGTTGTCGATCCTATTGATGGCCTGTCGGGAAATTAGGGGAAACCTGCCCCTAAAAGTGTCTTGAATCGAGGATATGTGTATGAAGGTGAGCAGGCGGTCTCATAAAAAGTGATGATCATGACAGGTCGTCTCCGATTGGTTGCCTCGGGGAACCATTCATTTATTTTATCGATATGAACGCCCTCATCTAGCCATTCGCCATTCGTAGAATGGACATTCAAACATTGTACTTTTTCCTGGGCATTCATTTTGTCAAAAACTGGTAATTTTATGAACTCCCGACATTCAGTGCTTTATAGTTACGTGCAGTTTCGACAATTAATCATAAGAAATAATGGGGCCCCAATTTTGGTCATTTCTGTCACGGCTTTTTAATCCAATTTTATGAAGACAGTGATTACAGTAGTGCATGTTTGACCACCAGCAATACAAGAATATCACAGTGGAATGCAGTAAATCCACCACGAATGCAATTAATTCACGTGATCAATGCCTACATTGAGGAGCTGAAATGGTACCATTCTCATTTTCATGAGAATTTAAATCTCAGTCATTACATGTCCATTGGAAATTATTAGGGCGATATAAAATTCGAATATTAAACATTATTTCATTAGCTTGTTCAAAGTCCTCCAGGATGTCGCTCACCACCATGTATCTCACGGACAGGCCGTGTTTGGAGCTGCTCGTGAATACAAAGGAGATGGAATATGTTCCCGACTGCCAAAGATCGCTGTTTTTCAGTGTCGTAGCTCGTGGATCATACTTCAGACCTGATGACAGTTATGATGATAATATATGAAGACTGTTGTAACTCTGCCGATTAAGCCATACGGTGGAGAGTAAAAACATTCCTTTATTGGTCCCAAAGCAGCAGCTCATGAAAATAATGTTGTTGTAGTCCTAAAATATTGAAAATTGCTTTCCCGGACTGATACTTAGAATATCACAGGGTCTTGATCACGTCTCTTTTCACGATTTCCATGTCAAATTCCTATGGTTCTCGTCTAGCATCGTCCATGAAGTACTAGTATCACTCTTTTTCCATGTCTGCTTTCAATGTATGGACCATCTATGAGTCCCCTGTGCTTCTATAACGATACAAACTACTTTTGTCCTAGTCGCTTTTATTGCTCTCTCTCTGTACCTGCTGTTCATTTATACCACCTTGGCCATCCCTCGAATGAAATTTTTTCCTATTTATCTGCAATAGTTTTCCCCACGGCATACAAACTATTTACACGTCACTCATTTTTCGTATGCATTTGAACAAAAATAAGATACGATACTTCTGGCTTTTTCGCTTCTTCGACTTACTCAACGAGACTAACATACTCCGTTTCAGGTTCGAATGGTCTAATTTTAATTGGCAAGAATCACCTGTTCATCATATCCCCCAAACATTGTTCATCATCCCATTTTTTCACACAGAGATACCTGCATTACATTTTTGTAACACATACATGTTGATGTAGAACAATTTCATCAGTTCTTTACCTAATTTTTTGAAACCTTCAAGGTTCTAAGGAATTGGCAATAGAAGTTCCAGATCAACGTTTCCGCCATACTTCCTCGACGGAACATGCAGTCCTGGTACTACTTCCTCTATGCCGTTTTAGGGAAGTTCTCTACATATCATCCGAGGACTTATTTTTTTTCATCCTCCTCATCATCATCTTCCGCCTTTATCTGTAAAACTTCCTTAAATCATCTTGGTAAACTGATCATAATCATCATCATATGTAAAATCTTCATCATAATTATGGTGTTCTTCTTCATAATTACTGCCCATTTTTCTGTCCTCTTAATCATACATATAATCCAATCCGAATGAGTTATCCTCTGAAAAATACAGCACACTAATCTGTTACATTATTCCGTATTCCTCCATATATCATATGTGAAAGAATATGGAATAATGACAGATTGGTGTGCTGTATTCTTGATGATGCTCACTAAAATGACCATCGGAGACTATGATGGTCTCCGATGGTCATTTTCGTCATCACCGTTTTCATTTCCATTATCCTCATCATCACTGTCAGCAACATCAGTAAATTTAGTTGACGATACTTCTACAAGTTCTTGTAGATATTTCTCCACAGCCGTACCACTAGAAGAATTAGGCGTGTTAATGGTGGCTGAAGAATTTGTAGACCCAGCTGCTGCAATAACAGCGACAGATACGAGCGACAACCACCAAAAATGGAAGAGCTTCCGGATGGTGAAGACATGTGAAAAAACAGGAGCACGATGAATGAAGTCGATGAAGACAACTTCTGTAGCTCCGTGTTTCTGCCGACAGTTATTCGGCCAAAAAAGATAATGCATATGAAAGTTCTGACCAATATACAAAAATTCCCTCCATATGGGATTCGCACTTTGGCAGAAAATTAACTAATTGATGTTTTGTTGCAAAAAATCAATTATTTAATTTCCTGTAATTTTTCGGCCTCCGTATGAATGAAACGATTTTGCAGCAAATTAAATATTCAATTTTCTGCAATGTTTTGAGCTCCATATGGAGGAAAATGTTTTGCAGAAAATTAAATGTTTAATTTTTCGCAACAAAAAAACAATTATTCAATTTCTACAATTTTTTAGCCTCCATATGGGGAAAATGTTTTACATTTTTTCGTCGTTCATTACAGCTGTAAAGACAAGCCCACGCCGCCCCCATTAGAAAATGTTTCGCAGTTCTATTCCTTGTTCACGTTACCTTTCAAAAAAGGAAACCTGAACAAGAAATACCACTGCGTACATTTCGTGAAAGAGAAGATGAATTTAATGTACAAGTAAATGAAAAATGTTTACGTATAGTTCACATAAGAGCTGATGGGAACTGTTATTGAGGTCATTTTCATTATGCTAATGATATAAACAAAATAGTTTGCATTATGTATGATACATAATTTTATGGAGATGCTGAAAGACATGGAACACGTAGAAGCAGAATCATGCAATTATTAGGTGATGAACGTGATTATTTTAATTGATTCGTAGCAGAAGATTTTTCAAGAAATGTCAGAAGAAAAAAAGGTGAAGGGACTCTTGGTAATCATTTAGAATATCAAGCTGCTGCTGATCTTTATCGTAAACGTATTGAAGTTTTTTCATATTCAAATAATCCTATTACTATTATTGATTCTTGAAAATCTCGTAATTAGAACGAAAGCAATGGTAGTCGTAATAATGTTTGTCATGGTGATCATCAACATCCTATTAGTTCAAGTTTTCATCGTGGTTGTCATTATAATGATGTTGTTTCTGCAGTTGCATGTTCAAAAGAACTGAAACATAATGGCACTGGTAGTTGTGCAACAAATACTAACCCGTCATGTGAAGCTGTTGTTGGACAAGGATCATCAACGGTTGCAACAACAACATAAAATGTGTATGCAAATTCAAACACACATAATACAAATTATATTAATGATATGAATAAAATTTATGGAAATTGTATGGATTGTATTAATCCCAGTACAAGTAATGAAATAGATGATGAATTAGAAGCATGGCTTGAGGCAACATAAAATGAAGTTGAAAGAGCATTAATGGCATCATCTTTAATTAAGGCAGCAAGTGGTATCAATAATCATAGTAGTAGTAGTGCTGTAGGTGAAATAACATCAGGTGTTCTACCATTAGTATGTTCAGGGTATTCTGAATAATTGGATAATGAATTTTATCATTTTTCTGGCCATGCAAGTCTTGCTGAAATAGTTCTATATCTTACTTCTGTTGCTGCACCTGCACATATTCGTAGTAGAGTACCAAAGCAACAACGAAGTGGTCAATTTGATCATTGCAATGATAATAACAATTATTCTTCATCATCCACGCAATCATACCAACAACGTAGTAATCATCGTCGTTATCATCGAAGAAAATAAAAAGATATGGAAGGGGAAATGGAAATGGAAATGGAAAGAGACAGAGAAAGAGATGGTGCTTCAATAAGTAATTCTTCAATTGATAGAAGTATGGGTACCATACTGATGGTGCCTGTGACAGGCACCAGTTCTAATACGACCATGAGAAGAAGTAGTGGGAATGTATCAGTTAAAGATCCCTTCAATAGTGGATTACCCTCATCTTAAGCTCGTAGCGATAGTATTTCTAGTAGTTCGTACCGCCAATGAAATTTGAATATTTCATATCCCTGTTAACCCTCTTTTTAAAAAAGAGGATAATTCAGCTTTTAATAGTGACGATTTTGTTATTAATATTGTGTTTTCTGATTGCTTCTCTACTGTTTACCAAAAATCAAATAACTATCTTGCAATGCTTCTCAGTTTAGATATGTGGTTGTGCTGTGCCATTGAAATCCATGTTACCTCTTATTTCTTTTCCTTCTTTTTGACTGTAGATATTTTTGTAGAAGGTATTCATTTTGATTTATAAATAAAAAAAATAAACAAAATGTATTTTACGAAGATGGAGATAATAAAATGAAGCCTTGATCAGCCAGTTGTCTAACATCAATATATATCACAGATACGGAAACAGCTTACAATCACGCTTTGATCAGTAGAATCATCATCATCAACTTCAATAAATCAAATTGTTGGTCTATAAGCTGAATAGGGTAATAATCATGACCCCATATAACCTCACTGGGCCATCCGAAAAGACATTCCGACATGGTGACAGTATCATTTAATAAATCTGTATCAATATTCTATGTATTGCGTGTTGGTTGTGATGACTTACCTAAGAAGAATTCAAAATGTGTAATACTATTACACATTCAATTAAACCATATTGATCAGGTTTATTATTAATTGAATTAACTTGTTTTCAAAATTATTCATCTGTACTTAGTAAGCTATCAGAATTCCAGGTTCTTGTATTTGAAAATCCTGAAAATTCAACATCCGCACATTGATCAATTGATTCATATAATGGATTTACATCATAATCAATATCTTGAGGATGTATATACATATATGCAAAAGTAGCATCTTTTAAATTCTCTCTAGCCTCCAAACCTTTCAATACATCTATAGGTGACAGTGATCCTTCACCATTACCCATATTCATATTCATATCATCACAGTGAATATAATTTTCAATTATTGTATTTTGGTTTAATATTTACTTGGAAAAATATTTTTTTATCATCACATATTCATATTATTTGATGATTATGTTCAAACAGGAAATGTATTTGTCGTTCATGTTTAGTACGGCATTGCTGAATATGAAATAATGATTTAAGTGTCAATTGTTTATCATGATTATCCATATATACGGTGATGTGTTTGGGTTGAAATACCATGATGTTGATACTTTACTTGTTGTTTTTAATTATAAAACAGATACTTCGTTCATTATTAGTTGAGCAAACGAGAAACTAAAGTGATTGTTTTGTTTCCGAGGGGGCATTTAACAGCGGACATGCTTCAAAACCCATCAATTGTGTTGTCTCACACCAGAATTATTAGTAATCATTACCGTTTCCTTCTGTTGTCGTCGTCGTCGCGGTCGTGAGTGTGTGGGAGTCATAATGGTTTTTACAGCCGATTTAAAAAATAACATTAAAAAATAACATTTCTTTCCTGTACACGTTTTGAATAAATCGTTGGTTCCGGATCAATATAATTTTCAAAATAATTTTCCATTTTCAAAATAATTTTTGAATAAATAATAACAAGAGAAAGTGTTGAATGTTTCCTTCCTTAACTAAGATATGCTTTTCAAAAACTAGACAAAATAACACAACCACAAACATTTCAAGCAAAATAAACAAATCGACGTCAACACCTTCTGCATCGTCGAATACAAATGATAAACATATCCAGTACATGGAGGAATAAAATATTAGGGATATGGTGCATCTTGGACGTCATTATCAGTAGTTTGTACAAGATCTACATTAGGCCGATAACCATCATCCAAGACATCCATTGACCGAAAAACAAAACGTGCAATTATTTTATGTTGTTGAAATATCAAAAGATAAACGTCCTCCCGAACATACACCAGGTAGATCTCGTGAATGAACAAGGAGAGGTTTAAGTACTGATGGTCATGTATCTAGAAACGTAAGATTATTATTTAGTGTTATTGATGTGATTCATTCTTATGTTATATTGAATGAGGTTAGTACTGACAAAAGTAATGGGTTGGTGAAAGCGTCTTGGATTGTGAGTGGATCTTTTGAAGTTGATGCGACTGTTTTAATATGGAGTCTTAAAACGGTTTCAAACATGGTGTCATGTCCGTTGGAAACGGCACAGTTGGCTTACAAATTTCTGGTTGTTCCCGTACGGTTTGCAGTCGAGAAGTAAGTAAAGATGGTACATCAACACACGATTCTGATTTATATTTCAGAGTTGGTGCAATTTTTGATCAGACATATACTAAAAGACCTTGTGGAAGTTTACTTTCCATGCAGCCACAAAGTCACTTCAAGGGTTCAAGGTCTATTAGATCTGGTAGTTACTCATGGATGTTTAGCGTAGACGGACGAGAAATTAAGGGAAACCATATTTTCCTTTCTGACACGATGTATCTTTCTATTTCAACTGATGGTCAATCATTTTCACAAAATATTTCGAAAGATGTTCATTGGGATCATGATTGACACAGTAATTAAAATGATGATGATGATATTGTTAAATTTCATTCACCGAAAGAATAAGATTTATTTGAATTGTTGATGTCTGAAATTGGTTTAGATATAGGTTCGAAATTTCTACCATCAGCTCGTTAATCAGATGGAAAACATATTATTCTAATTGCTGGTATTGCTTCAGCTATTTGTATCGTTGATATTCCTGTTATTATCTATATGCTCATTCGATACAGAAGATGTAGAAGGAAAAAAGGTTATACTGAATCTCATATTCATCATCCTTCAAAATTCAGTTCTGTACAACAATGAGACGATGAACGAATTTCCTTCGCTTCTAAAATCATTAGTAAAAATTATGCAGTTCAGTTCTTTTTTTCGTTCTTTTAAAAATAATATTTTATATTTTATAATTTAAACGGTTAGTCATGATCGGGGATGATGCCTTCACTTGGTGTTTGGAAAGATGCCGTAAAAGCTTCATAAAGGTCATGAAGAAGACAACTAGAATTTAATATTGTTTCCACTCGTCTATTACCTGAAATTCTTTTCAGAAATAATCGGGCATCTACATGGTAACTTCAAACAATACCCAAAGCAGAAATCATAGCATTTAAATCGACTGTTTACTTATCGGCCGATTGAATAACTTGGGTAAAGAAGCGCACATAACTTCTATTCCAACCGAATCATTTATATTATTAAGTTGATGTTGATGTTGTAACAAAGCCTGAAGAATTGCACGAACAATAGCCGCTCTCGCCACTTTCGACGGAGTTCCGAATTTCCCATTGCTGAACCCGACATTTTTTCCGAATGTTTCCTGGTGTTGCTGAGATTCGCCATATCTGATATCTGAGCACTAAATAAAGAACAGTAAGATGAAGATTAACTTTTCTTCCTGGTACAACATTATCTTTAACTTTGGATAAGGGAACAAGTTCGGACATCGGTTGAAGCTACATGTAATGAATATGATAGTAGATGTGTACAGCTTGCAGTCAAAAATGCACTACTCTCTGTGTCTAGTAGACGCTGTATGCTATTTCTACACCATGTAGAGTTCGAGTTTTTGCGAAAATCATTAATTGATTTTTTGCAGCAAAAAAATCAATTAATTTATTTTCTGCAAAACTTTCTATTCCATGTGGTGCAGTGGAAATTTTATAAGTTTCTGTACCTTCTTTCATTTCATTCCAAATACATTGTCTGTAACACATGCTGTATATGACACGAAAAGCAAGTAACACTCTTTAAAGTAAGACATTATATATAGCTGCTAATAAATTCAACTACTCCCCATGTGACCATCGACTTACCTCACGGTACCGTGTTTATGGAAACGATCATTGATAAAATCCATAATCAAAATATGGTTACTACCATGGTGGAAACCACTTTACACCCATCGGTTTGCGTTATCTATAACATCATGGTAAACACGTGAGCCACAAGTAGTCTTATTATGACTGTGTCCCTTATTCATTACAAATCATAGTATAAAATTTTGCAGATATGCTACTATTTTCGCAACTAAACGCTATCAACAAAACATGCAGTACAAATTGTAATATCCGAAACAATAACTAACGAATTGACTGTACTAGTGATAATTTCACTTCCAAGATATCGCAGCAATACGAGTAGATTAACAGGAATAGGTGTCATCGGGATATTTTTCTGTATATTACTGAAAACACCAGATTTGAGTTTTCTAACAATGGTTGTAAATCCATGGTCATCGCTTGGAGGGGAAAGGTCATTTTTTTCGGGAATAGTTGAAGCAAATGTTGATGGGATGTAGTCTGTAAACTGTACAGGACCATACATTTCTTTTAAAGCAATCAAGAAGTCTTCGTTGTCTTTTGAATCTATTTTTTGGAAACTAACTGGGAGGCAACCAACAAATGATGACCATGATCAGTAAGATACCGACTAAACTTATCTGAAAATTCAAGTAATATGGTGTGTATTGAATATGCGACGAGTGTTTTTATTCTCAACGATGTTACAGTTTTGTCTGCATATATCTGTATGAAAACTACAAAAGATTTACCATCCTTGGTTTGACCTGTGCTATTGTAATTCCATACAAGTTCTATATCACTCAATCCGCATATAGCTCCCTCCACTATGTTATATAGAATTTGTCTCGATTTTGATTCCATTGGGTGGTAAATCCTGTCGCTAATAGGTGTGAATGTACGAATTGTTACATCATGCTTGGAAGCTAAGCTAATTTGATTACGTATTTAAACAACAATTTTATTTAAATAAATGTAAGAATGTTCAATTCACGAATTGTCTGTTCTAGAAATTTCTACTATGGTGAACCAATCGTCTTTAAAATGCATGTCGATGTCATTGTTGCACTCTTCGCGGTACAGATTTATTTTTGACAGTTTGTCGCGGAACAACCTCATGTCAAAACAATCATCACAAAGCAAAGATAAAAACATGGACCTCTGTTTCACACTAATAACATCTATGAACGATAGAATGTTTTGAGACATAGTATTTAAATATTATTGATATTATTTGTGATCGGATTAAATGTAGTTGTTTTGTGTGGATCCATATTCTTGAATTGAATCCGAAAATTTTTGTACAATATTCATGGCACATAAGCCAGCCGAACTGTCCAGTATATTGGGCACAGATGTACCTTCACTATGACTAATTGCACCTCTATCTATTGATATGCGAATAGAAATTGTCACCTGAATGCAAATCTGTCTCTCTTTGTTTGCATTGATTGGGTATATAGAGTACATACAAGATCGCTTATATATTTTCATGCTAATCTTGGTTGTGAATGATTTCGAACAGCTTCAATTTGTACATTGAAAAGGTGGCATTATTACTAAAGTATGATAATTATTTACGTCCTGACATCGATATACTACCTACTTGTATGTTGTGCACATACTTCATATTGAATATGTCTTACTTTTCCAGAATTGCCTTCATTGTCAAGGCAACACTGTAAGCCCTATTTTCATATCAATACCAAGTGATGTTATGAAAACATACATGTACAAAGCCAATACGTTCAGATTTGATGTATGCTCTAATATAATACCTTCAAGGTACTGAGTTACTATAGAGTAAAGGGTAGAGACGAACAATGCAAATGATGCATGGTTCTTCAATTTGAAATATTACATAGTTTATTTTGCTTTCCCATGTACCATTTATGGACATGTGGATCATGGAAATATGAATTGATGAATTTACCAGAAACTATATGTATATTCCGGTACGGTCTACATGTATCAATGCATATTCATATGTAATAAAGAAGAATATGGAGAAATGAATCTATATATACAATATAGCGGATTACCACAATAACATCACGATTTTCTGTATTCCAAATTCCCATCTGGAATTGAAAAAAGGCCAATAATAAAGATTTTAAGTTTCGGCATTTTTTTGCCAAAAATGAAAAAATAAACTTTTGGTTCTTGGTTTAATTCCAGATGGAATCGTAGAATACAATATTCTAAAGATATATTCTCTGGTAAACAGCCTGAAGCAATATTGATAGGAAGCTACAGTCAATATTGTTGGTGACTAACATCGGCACTGTTGGAAACCGTGCCGAGATATATCCACCAAACACATTTTTTGCAGACATATGCTTATGATTCGGTAAAAATCACAATAGTATATTTTTATCACATGTATCTAGAATACGAGCGGAACACAGTAAATGTCTAATGGTTGTACATTTTACTAGAATAGAAGTATTACAACTAATTTGTACATTTTCGTCTTCCGGCAGTAGTGTCGCTAAAAATACGTGAAACAACATATTGAAATTCTGGACATTGACTAAATCTCAATGAAATTGGATACCATACATATAATGAAGTACGTAAAAAGAATACAAGTCGAACAAAAACAACGTCATTCATTTTAATGGTAAAATTCCACATTTTTACGTCTGTAACATGTTTCTATACGCGTTCATAATTTCAATAGAAATATATATTTTATTGAATGATATCGTAGTAAATAGTCACTCCGACGAATTGAATACGTACATTCTCTCATTTGTCTCGTCAGTTTCCTTCACGACACGTCTCAGTAACTTTTGCTGCTATTTCCTTGCCAGCACTTAGGAATCCTACCTGCAACCAGAATAGTTCTGCATCAAATTCATCGTCGCAAATTATTGCAAGGATTTCGTTGATGGCATTTTCTGAAGCTATTTCATCCAGAATTTCTACGGAATCATCCAGGGACTTGTTCAACATGCTGGACCGTGTCGTGTCACGATCCAGTCCAGACCTGGGTGAGCTTCTCTGGCCCCTGCCCTATTAGTATGTGTCAACATTCCAGGACCTGTCCTGATTTTTACAAAACCGTTCCCATTACGTCATTCAATCATTGATAACTGCTCTATTCTACCGCTATTGATAGTACTTCAAGAAAGTGATACAAAAACTAAGACTGACAGCGAGAAATGAAAGGTACTGTTGATCCCCTGATTCAATTTCCATTGGTCACTGTTTTATGTTGCATTCCAGTATATCACTACATATGAGGACTTCATTCTGTTTAAACGGATTTATCAAATTTCAAAAATTACATACTACATTCCACCGTTGCAAGTGCATTACATGTAAAATTATATCCGACAGTAATAGGCTCCAAGTTCAGTTCCATACTGACATCTTTCACGGCATTTCATATTTCATACGTCTGTAACTTTCATTCTCGAAAAGTGCCGAAAAAATTTTGTTTTTCCGATACGGAAATCACTGGAAAAGAAAAGTACAATTTTAAGCTTTTCAGGGACTATTTTTCGGGAATCTTGTCAATAAAGTTTTGATAATTTCCGCTTTTTTTAGTAATTACTACAATATTACAGCAGTACAATAATGGGATGTACAAACGACTTAAAAGTGTACTACATGTTACATTTCCTTAATTTGATATTATTTTGAAAATATTTGGAAACATTTGAATTTTTTTCAAAAAACATGTCGGTGTTTTCGAGGTCGAGTCCTGAAATCGCCCAAAAAATTATTTGTAAACTGCAAAATAAATCACATTATGACTGTAAACTTTATCAAAATAGTGTGGAAAAATTTACGAAAAGTATTTTTCCTTCCGAAAACGTTTTTGACAAATATCGCAAAGTGTTTTTGAAAAAACGATTTTTATTTCGTCTGGAACCAAAATCGAAAGGAGTGAAAATTTTGTTCCAGCTTGCTCAAATAGCCTCACTAACACCACACCAATTACGAAATAAGGATTTTTGGATGGTCTATCATGTTATGTTCTTCATCTTCATTCAATGCAAATGTTATGCTTAACAATATAATATTCAATACAATTAATGTCCATAATAGATATTTATTTCATTTTTTATTTGTATAGTTTCTATTAACTTTCCTTATCTTATGATGGCACTCATACCAGGTTGACAAACATCGGTATTACCTAGGTATATCTAGGTAATACGAATGGTGCACAGCTGTAAATACATGTCTTGATTCACACATTGAGAAATGTCGTTCAAAAAGAAATTTACTCGAAAAATTATTCTACCAACTGATATTGTATATATACGTGATAATCCAGGTACTATTAATTATTTTCTTTGTTAGAATATAATGAATACATGCCAGTTTTGATTTTTGTATGGAACCATCTTGAATTGAGTTATTATTCTATTCCACTCTATCACATACATATATCACACACCCCTTGTACCTTTCCGCTCCACTCGCATTATCCATATCAATGACACGTAGTAAGTGTGATTTATATGGATAATCCGGGTTATAGGCCCAGTGTACGATAACTTGGATTGTCGTAACTCCGTGATGATGGATAAGTCCGTTACACTCCATCGATTCTAAATCTATCTGAATCATTTCAAGGCACGCCTTCACTTCCAGTGTAGTCGTCATTATTGACTACATTAGTTATGCAGGGTAATTCCACGTCATCATATAAATCTAAGCTTTCTTCTGAATGTTGAACACCTTCACGTTTACTCGACCGAATTTTATTTTGTGATATTTGAAATGCTGTCATAGCAGTTTGTGATATGGTCTAACAATGGCATTTTCAGTCCATATCCACTGTCTGAATCATCTTCAACTAGTAACTTGATTGATTTTGTTTACAATACTACTAAAATAGAAATGCGGTTGAATTACCTATTAGTCAGGTATCTTAAATTGCCGTAGTAATGACAATGTAAAATTGGGAATATTACGGTGATGATTAAGATTGAAACGTTTCTGATGGATACTAAAACGACAAAACACTTAGAAATGAATGTTGAAGATGACGGTGATGTGGTGACGATTGCAGTTGAAAGTTAAATTATGAAACTGATTTTTCTATTAGATATAGAGTCACCAAACCCCCTTGCTATAATTGTCATCCACTGTAAGTATCCAAATAAAACACACGGTCCGGTGTACGATAACGAAAACTGTCATAACTGCATGGTGATGGATATGTCCATTGTGTTCCATCATTTTTAAACCTACCTGAATCAATTATATGTGTGAATGCAATTCCACGGTACTAATCTAGTAGTCGGCATTATTTACTGATGCAGGGTAATTAAATGGAATCAGTCCCATCCAAACTTACTTACTTAATCTTTATCATGATCAAAATATGTACCAGGTTGATATTATTATAACCAATCTTTTCTATCACTATCTTCTCCACCTATATAAATAAATAGATTTAAATGCAATTTTAAATCTGAAAAGTATGCTCGTTATTCAGCCGCTGTTGATGCACTTAAACATTTGTAATAATTGGCTACCCATCCAAGTTGATTTAATTCACTAGTAGAATTAACTACCAGATGGAGGTGCTAAGAACAATGTTAAATCTTTTATATTACAGTGATGATTAAGAATGAAACGTTTCTGAAGGATAATATAAAGATTGCATACTGACAAATTAATTTTGGAGATGACGATGACGTGATAGTTACGATTAAAATTGAAATGTAAATTATGCAACTTACTTTACTATTGAATTTCAGGTTCACTGTGACATTTCGGTTAACGTTCGCGTCCCGTTTCAAGTTCACGTACTTTCACATTGTATTTACCATCCAGCATGATAATTCATGTGCTAGCGGTGTTACGGACAATTATTGTACTCTTTCTTGTCACGGTGATGATTTCATCGTGGCATGCGGATGCTGTGATGATTGAATATGATTGTTGCAATACGTGGTGGAACGAAGCGTACGAAAGTGAGTAGACTTCTTAACGAGTAAAGAGCACAATGCGAGAAATTACTAGCTTGATTGTCAACACGAACGCGAAACACGGCAAAAATTGGATAAATGAGAGGAGCAGGTTTTAAATCGTTTTTTGAATCTTATGTGGTAGCTTAGACTTTTCTTGGATTCATCACTTGCAATATGTGACTTTGTTCATTTGGAAAGTCGACTTCAGCGCTCAGCCAGCTGTAAGCTGCAGGAGCGCGTATGACTATACTGAGTATTGTTCGTCTTTCTTCTTGCTCAAACAAAGGAATGTGGTTTTGTTGATGTAGAACTGGCGTATAAAAACGGAGTAGACGGTGGGCGACTGTGTAATGAAAATGAGTGAAACTTTGAATTTGTTTGTGAAAATAAAAGAAGGTTGTCTACATTCTAAAATGGTATTATTTTGAACATTGTTCACATTGCTGTCTGTATGATTAGATTAAGGCCATTCAATTAAATATAACGTGAAAGTTCAAAACTTTATGGGACACAGTTAGCCAAAACAGTAACAGTACAAAATTTGTACAGATAGATTTTCTTCACGCAGTTGCCCACCGTCACTCTGTTCGTATTCGTCTTTCTATCGTTTTCAGATGCGCATACCCGTTATAATCATACAATCCAGAACCGCACAATCTTTTTATATCACCAACAAGTTCCGCTCCATTAACAATCCCAGAAATTAATTCAATCCTCATAAGAAACAACAACAAATAAACCAACTTTCGCACTCATCCTTTTTCTCTTCACTATACCAATACAATTCATTCAACGGCCATATAATCCCTATCCTTACTGTCAACCATTCTCTTATTCCCGACAATAAATTCTTATTCATCACCATTTTGAACTACACCACATACTTCTGTTTGATCCACTTATAGTCAAAATTAACATGTACGCCGACATAACCTATATTTATTTACAGATTCGTTCTCCGCACCACATTTTTGTCTGTATTTTAACGACTTTTTTATTTCTATATCACTGATTTCCTCGCAGAGTTCTACATCTACTCAACCACATCAATCTGTTTGAGCAAGAAGAAAGAGGCACAATACTCAGTATCGTCATACAGATGCTGGAGCGCTAAAGTCTTCTTTCAAAATAAACAATTGTGCTCATATATTATGGCATAAGAATGCGAAGCTTCAGTTGTGATTGTTTCCTTGTTGGAAAAATAAATCCGAAGAGGAAACTACATCAAGTGTGGAGTAAGAGGCTGGCATTGAGACAGTTGAATGGAAGGAACAGAAGAATACCGAGATTAATAATGGAAACACTATGGACGAATTTAAGGAACAGAATAATACTGAGAATTATTGGGAAAACATTGTGATACCGCTTTTAGAATCTACTGAATGGCACCCTTTCCTATATACATATTTCTATATTGTGAAAAATGTATACCAAATGAGTATGCTCCTTGTTCAAACAAGGCCATCAATAATTCCACATCATCAACAGAGAATGAATTAATATACCCAGATTTCGATATCCAATTACCTAATTTCGTCGATGTCGAGCATAAAAAGATTTGAATTCACATATTCATGAATTTTCAGGTCTATTCCGAAGGGAAGTAAGTTCGCAGTACGTTATATATTCGAGTCAATATGGGCAAGAATTCATTTATCCAGAACCAGGCGAATATAATTACATTCCACCTGCTTAGTGGTCATATTTACACTCTTTCATGGCAAGATCCGTATCACATCATACACATGACGAAACACTTAATAGCGCAAATGCGAATAGTTTAATAGGTAGGAATGTGATTGTGATTTCGCAACAGTCCCAAATGGAAAATGTTCTCAACATTTTATAGATAGAGCTACTCATGTATTATTCCAAACAAAAAATATTATTGCATTATCAAAAAAGGCAGAAATATAGAAGTTCAGATAGGGCCTATTAGTAACTCACAAGTCCATAATTCTATAGCATAAATTTTACAAAAATTTTGTAACGCATCTATAATTGGTCAAGATTCTGAAAAACATTCGTCTCAACCATAGTCACAACCAACAGTTATTTCAGAAGGACTATTAATTTTACCACGTAGAGCACGATAAATATATCCATATTGATCGATGAGATTTGTCGAATTTCTGAAAGTAAATCTTGACAATCCAATACACGAACTAACTGAAAATTCATATATGCAACAAACCGATGCTTCATATATACTCCTGATAATTAACGAGAAGAATCTATTGGAATCTCTTTCAGATTTATTGATAAAACGTAGTAAAAGTGAGAAAATAGTAATTTTCCATCATACCGAGTATAGGCGTTTTGATAAAGTTATGAAGCTCTTCACGGGGTTCAATTGTTATAATTAGGCGCCATGGTGGATCTTGATTCAATCATCGTTTGCACTGATAGAAACTCTTCTCATTGAGATTTTTCCAACTCGAGGATTATGTGTAATGTTTTTGGAAGAGGCTATGATACTTGGCTAAAAGTTCTGGCAGGTTGTTGAAGATTCAAGAGATGAATCTAATCATGGTATGGTTGTAAATGTTGAGGCTGGAGTTTCATTGATGATACGACCTACAACCCTATTAAAAAAAGAAAAGTCTGTTGTTAAAAAAATACGTATATTCAACGTTAAATGTTGCACATTTTAGTACTTACCCTCTACCTCCAGAGTAAAGATAACAACACACTATATGCGAGATAATAAAACTTCAATACTTCCTCTAATTTATGGAACTCTCAAGAGTCTTCTATGTTTATTCGATGCACGCTTGTTTGATGAAAGCTACCGCCTACTAAATTTTAAAATTGATCCAGAAGACTGATGAATTAAAAGAATAAAACTTGGCGGTATTTTTGTACTAATAGTTATGTTAACATTACCAGAAGGACCGGATTATTAGTACATTCACAGCATGAAAACAAACACGACGATCACAAAAGTGTCTGTCAATATATATCGAGATATGAATCGTCATCACCATGCGCCCATCTGAATGCGACAACAGCCGGTGGTTGCACATCACCTCCAAACCCTTCTCTAAATCTCCATCTCCGTTCTTTTCCTCTAAACATGAAATTGAAAATGAACCAAGAAAATAAAACAGGAAAATTCGAGGACAGGGAGATTCACTTGAATCTGAACATGGACATGAATAATATGAAATAATATAAAACATTTAGATAAAACATTATACAATCTCTATTTACTGTGATGAAGAATTACTTCTTTTTGTAACGTAACGCTTTTAGGATTTAGTCGTGGATAACCTTACACCCTGCTATTATCTAGTTCTTTTACAGCATTTTCCTCCGCGAGATCCCCTATTACCATCCAAAGTATTATCCAATTTTAAAATAGATTTCTGAATACGTTCCCTTGCCCTGACCAGAGATTTCCAACCAACATCATCCTTAAACTTCTGTTAGGTTGACCTGCCGGTTGTTATCGAACATTTTTTGGTGCGAGACATATCATCCCAACACCAACATAGCTCCTAATAGTCTGGGCTCTTGTTTTCACTTGTTGACATCTACCCAAAGTAATCAACTGTATCATCTTCATATCCGCTATAAGCACCAACAAAAGGGATGCCATCATTAGATAACAGCGATTCGTAACTAGGAGGGGAAAATGGAGATTGATCATTATTACAAGGTAAAGAAGAATTTGAAACAGAATCCATGTTCACAATTGGGCAAAGAATGTTATCATATGAAATGTCATACTCGCGTGCAGCGTATACCTTGTCGTCGGAATAGTTAACTATGTATTTAGAAAGGGGCAAATCACTAAATGTAGGACGATTGGTCAACTTAATTCGTTCCGCGGTTCTTCTACAATTCAAAACAAAACTAGTAAATCATGCACCTCCTTCGCGGGTTTTTGATACATTATTTTCAAAAACCTTCGAGCACGACATTTTTCGTTGCTGAAGATAAGAAGTAATTCTGTGTGTCCCAATTATCTGGAATGCTTTGCAGAAATGATTTCACGGTTCGTTAGTAAGGAGAAGTCACAATCAACTTTGGAATTATTTGAGGTTGAAATAATGTTCTATAGCAGGATGTTCATGGTAGATGTGAATAAAATGATGGTAGATTGAAAGAGAAAATTCTCTTTATTTATGGTAGAGTGGAATAGGCAGATGGAAAATAATGATGGTATAGTAAAATAAGAAAATGTTTGGTGTTATATAATATATTTTGAGAGTTGATATACTTCGTCATTTATTTTCCATTGCAGCAAATATTTCATGCTACTAATCTATTCGGTATCACTTTCCTCATCATATTCAAGTGACGATGACGGATTGGTGGTTCTCATGAGATTTAGATCATTTTTTTAGCGTTCTTTGTCACTGTAATGAATGATATGAATGGGAATATCACCATTGAATCCAGAAAACGGACCATCAATTACCGAGGAATAAAAAAAAAACTCAAACAACTACGCAGTCGATCCAACCATATATAGCTGAAGAAAATTCCTCCTTTCAAAATTTTATGCAGATATTGTTCTGTGAAAGGTTTTTGTATACAATCGTGAACTCTCTTTTGTTTGTTCAAAAGTTTTGTAATGTTGCTACCGTTTCAATACACCGAATACTCAAAGTAAAGCGGACCTTTGTCGCTGGAAAGGTAGTTCTGGAATGCACCGAAATATTCATTAAGAATATTTGAAGTTGCTGTTGGGAGAATGGTCTTAGATATTCTGTACAACTCAATTAGGACTGTATCTAATTTCCTAGTTCGGTAAACATCACCATGTCTTTCGATTTACCTACCATTCAGGTAGATTGATTCTGATTCTTCATGGAAGCTGTCGATTTTCGACTTCAATATCACATCGAGACCGGATAGAGTCAAAATGCTAGAATTTTCCATTGGATTCATAATAACACGTCGAAACTGTACCATGTCCTCCATGGCAGGCTGGTTCTGGAAAAGGACGTCAACACAGCCTAATTATTGTGCTGAAAGTATGGAAGACTGGTCAAAACGAATTTCTCCAAATTTTTCTTTCAGCCACCATGATATATTTCTTTTCCTACATGGTATTACCCTGTACACCTTTTTGATTGGCTCTGCCATCTATTCATTTTTCCACCGAAAGTGGTCAATGCAGACCTTGGGTTTCGATGCTGTGATTGTTAGGTATCCAATAGAACAGAAGAAAGTTCATTTGAAGTTTCTTTCTTCATGGCTAGAGTCTGTTTGCAAACAACAACAAAGCGACCTATACTTCTTATATTCTGAGATCTATATTGGAACACACTGCATTCCAAATCCGCCGATGGCATTTCCTCCAAACTATTACGAATAATATAGATAGAACTCTGACCAAAAAAGTTTTAAATTGATTGCGAAGTTTCTTTTTATAGAGTCCCTTTCGATATTCATATATTCTACATAACGGGAAAAGTGCATTTAAAACTTTCCCTCCTTTTATGTACGTTTAAACGGGTAGGGGACATCCTGTGTCCTGTGTATCCATATTGCCTTGAAAAACTGTTAGTCGAAAATTCTTTAGCTCTATTCATCTGCCTCTCCAGTCTCTCTGCTTTCCCACTCTTCAAAATCCATAATTTGAATCCCAATCCAGTTCAGATACCATACATTGACAACATGAATCACATATCTCATTCGTGAACTGCTGCGCGTATTGTGACATTGTTGTAAAGAATTTATTCGCATATTCTTGAACACAGGCTGGTACTTTTTTCTTCCCAATTTCTTTGCTGATAATCCCTCAAACTTACTTTGCATTACGCAGCCCCATCGATTTCGAAGCGGCAGTGGAAGATGATCTCTAGTTTGTCTCAGAAATTCTATCATGGATATTCTCTATCTCAACAAGGCTACGTTTCAGGTTCAATCCCAAACGAGAACATTTCTCCTTCTACAGACACAAATATGCATACAACTCCTGCATTATTCGAATCGATACCTCCAATTATTTTCCTATTTCATTAGAGGATTGAGCACTATCAGTTGCAGTGGAGGGTCTGTCTCGGAGAACTTTTTCATATACCACATTACCGTATACTGAGGAAGGTATGCCTTGAAGCCCAATGTCACGTACTACATTACCAATATATTGACCATTACTTCTATGTCGAGGAACAAAAGTTATATTGCCTCCTCTATCTTCTTTCATAAATCCACCTCCATTGCATCCTCTTTCACTTTGGTCTGACCGAATTCTGTCAAAAAGAACATCGCCATTATTAACAACATCCTCATTATTACTTCCGACATCTTCTTCATTGTGGCCATCTATACTATTTATAAATGTATCACCATTATAAATGGGCTTTGATCTTCTATTTGTAACAAGAAAACGCGATTCTATATCAAGCACTGCTTACATATCATCATCAAGGTCTGGTTCAGCAAAACTACTTGGAACAACGTCACATACAATACTCTTACCAGGATGCTTACCTTTTCGTTTCGTAACTACTCTACCCGTGAAATCACTCTAGCGTATAATCACACCTTCGATAGGTAATATATCATTGTAATCAGGTTCAGCTAAAACTGGGTCTCTATTTACAACATTCCCAAAACTTCGTCTTATCTGTTGAGTAACAACTTTGTTATCAGTTGCATGTGCTTTTCCTTTCTGTGTCTGAAGTTTTTGATGAAACAGTTTGCGTTTCGGAATTTCAAAATATAGCGGGAAATAAGTGTGTACAATTGTAAACTTATCGTTAGGAACGATAGCGTATTACTGTTTCAAGTTTTTTCATTCAATAGTTCAACTATTGAACAGCTACTTCTCCCCTATTTTCCCCTTTCTGTGTGGAGAATTAGGGGAACTTTCCCTGAAGTTCGAAACTGTATTTTCCTCTATTTCATGAAACAACTTTGTAGGACTAAAGGACAATACTGTTCAACTGGAAAATTAGGCCAAATAAAGAGGCAGTTGGATGATTTACTGGAGGTACGGTGGATCGCCAGTAATTCATCCTGATTGTTATGCATCATCCTGTGCTAGTCAAGTTATTTTATCAAGTTACTTTGAAACATTTCTACATTAAGTGTACCCTGTTACAGCTTCAGCAATAATCACCATGGGAAAGGGAATAGAACATTGTCAATACAAAATACATGGTTGTCCAAATCACGCAACTTTCGTTTTTCGTTTGAGTAAGCACAAAGCTATATGCAAACATAAGCCAACGTGTAACCGTATTAACTGGTGGGCTAATACTTCCCAACACTCGTCAGCCATTCGTATAGAAAATAGTGGTACGGTGAGGGATGGAGGTGCAAGCATACACCACGTTGGTTATGAGTCAGCAGACATACCAAGCGATATTTCACTTGAAGAAAAGATTGTACCAGACGATATCCCGGAATAGACTATTGCAGAAGCTTTGAACAAGTTTTAGTATCAGATTTCAGATGCTGTTGTCACTATCGCAACTATATCAAACGGTGGCAAACAAGCGGTGAACAAACTGCTTTTCCTAATATGTCAAAAACAGTTCGATGCCTCCAGTTTAACTACTAATATGATGAATGACGCTGAATTCCTCACTGTTTTGAACAAGGATTACAATGATACCTTGGTACGTGACGGGTTCCGACGTGAGGTAATAAAACATGCATGTCCAAATTCCCAGCCTGCATTATATAAAAACTTTATTGATGTCCTGAAAAAGCAATTAGAACTGGCTGCTTTAACCGATATTGTACATCGACAAGCTTTTCAGGACACCGTTTCATCACATCAAAACATTTCTGACCCATTACAAAATGCATACTTCAAAGATGTACAGGATGAAGCGGCATGAAGTCATGATGGCGAAGGATGTGGATAACAATGTAATATGGGTTGAGTATGAAGTCATATATCCGTAATCATTCCTTGGTGCCATACAAATATATTCTGACAAAACTGCTACATCATTGAAAATTAATGCTCTTCTTGCATATCCCGCCACGCTGTATTTTTAAACTTCACTACACAATCCAGGCGTTACCTTATCTACAAAGGATATAAATGTATTGGGTTTCTACCCGTTGGAAACGAACCCATATCAGCAGATGTAAACTTGTCCGAATTATATGATAACGTCTCAATCCATGGGTTCACTTCGTCTCACACTGTTCCTCTCCTAGATAACTTGTCGTTAACATTGTCATCCAATAGCAGAGATGCAAATATGGATGTACTACACAAATCTTTGGCATCTATACTATCGCGGCTACGAAGACATGATTTTTCTGGTTTCCATGTTCTCTAGAACAAAACGTTGTGGATTGTTTCCCGTTCATTGTGTCATATTTCTGTTGCATCCCTGAATGCAATGATACGTCTGCCATTCAACATGGAACTTTGGTCAGAATACCGTGTTATAGATGTCTGTAAACAATGCAAGATATGATGAACGGGTCAGCAATTGTACTACGAAATATGGACGGAACGAAGAATGAATGTGAAAACATTCAGCGTCTCAAATTAGAGGCAATGGGATGTAAGAGTAGCGGTGAATCAGAAAATTTAATACGTCTCAATAAAGAAGCAGATGGATTACTGGCAGATAGTTCTCTTGCACCGTGGCAGTCATTTCTAGAAGGCATGCACGGCATACCAACCGTGTTTTATCAGTATTTTATTCAATTTATACCTTTGAAACATTGCACAATCTACACCTGGGACTATTAAAACTAGTTTAGGACTGCTTTATTAACTATTTGTCATCGGAAACATTGTCACATCCTTGATGTCCAATGAAGAAAAAGAAGAAAATATTATCAATGGAGAGAAGCATTTTTTGAGTGTACACCTCGATACTAGCTGCGATACAGAAGAACTACACACTCCCAGGTCTGCATATTGACTTTTAGATCAAAGAATTGTCCTCGAAATGGAATGGAATATTTACAACAGATGGGGTACGTGTAATGATGGAGGTGAAAAACTACAGACAGTTGGATATGGTGTTTTCTTTCGTTGCAGCCTGTGTGGATCATGCTATAGACTATGATTAAGAGGAACCTCTAACAAATTTTTGTATGACTTATTGAGATATTGTTAATGTTTTAATGTTCGATAATCTTACGGAGGGATAGTCCAATAATGAACTGGAAACACGACAAGGTGACATTTGTATTTTTAAACAGTCGACAAATGATTCATATGAAGATAGTGCAGGTGGTAGTTTATTCACTTTGAAACATCACCTTTTACACCATCTCATTACATAATTGAAGAAATTTAGAAACACGGACATGCTCAATTATGCACCTTTCGAATATTTCAAATTATTCATATAAATTTCTCATAGAACAACATCAAAAAGAGCCATTACAAGAATGGATTAAACTTTTGCAAGAATGGACCCCGCTATGACACAGCTCCGCTCAAACGATGGTTCTTACAGGATGGACATTAGCAATGATGAATATATCCGAAATATTATGACACACCTAGTACGAGACGGGAAAACGCTCTCGTTTCATATCATCGTTTATATCAATGAACTTGGTAATTAAGTATCAGCCCCTACTCTTCGCAAAAAAAGTAGTCAGCGCTCGAAAACATTACACTCTATTTTCAAAACATATGTGCTAAAGACCTTTGCAAAACTTCTACGTGTACAGTTGGAAGAAAACAGCATCGAGAGAGTGGAAAGTGACATAACGATTGCGTTTGTGAAATATGTGTTCCTGTTATGGGTTTTATACCTACTCCGAAAAATTACCATGAAGCACTTCATATAATCACATTTACCAGGAAGGAAGTTTGTAGGAAATTTAAGCAACGCAATTTGGCTTTACAAGGATTTGGGGTAAGCAAGGCTGAAAGAATCAGTTTCGTTTTGATGAGAGGTGGTTATGAAAATGATTTGAAACTCTGGGTTGAACAAGACCTTCTATTGTTCCATGTCAAGCGAAAAATGAAAACAGATTCCAGGGAAATGGAATTTTTCCAATACATGGAAACAAACTCTCCTACAGATGATGTTGACATTTCTCTCATGTTTTCCTTCGTTTCGAACCGAGCGAAGAGGTGAACTTCACAGCCTCACAATACAAAACATCACACGGCGAGAAAGATACCAATTTAACAGCATCAGGATTGTTTGGTATTGTTCTATTCGACACTATTGATGGTTTTGTCCACATCTCGCGGACAAATTTTGCGGTTCATTCCTCATCACAAGAACTTCCATTGACTCATTACTGGTTCTACATTCGTTATTTCTGTAGTGATATAAAGATTACAGGTAAATTCAAATGTACTGAGACTCACAGTGAACGTCTGATGTTTGAACAATATACATATTTACTGATGTACTATAGCTAATAAACTAATTCCATATTTAAATTTTCATGACAAACGTTGCACTCTTCACATTTACATTGTGTTCCCCCATCTTATCAAATCATTCCTGTACTCAGTACAACAACGCAAACCACATAAGATAAATAGATATCGCATAGCAGAGATAACAAATCAATATTCTTCGACTTTTTATACTATCTACTTTGTGATATTCTTCTTTCCCAAAAGTCTTTCATTGGATCTTGGAACACCGGAGGATGATCTACTGACAATGTCGGTACTTCTAAAAATACTTAATACTTCATTTTCCGCTTCTATCCCCCTTCTTGCCTATTTCTGTGGTTAAAATACACATATAATCTTTCAGTATCAGTATCGCTCAGCATGTTTTCGTCGTCTGATTATCCCTCGTGTTACAAGATACTGCCATTCTCCGCACATTCATTCCCTGTTACGATATCATAGACGTTCTATGTGTCACTAAATTCAATTTCACGTCAAACTTTCGATGGGGTGTTTCTTTCTAATTGCCTCCCAATAGCAGATTTATTTGCCGCATTATCCATGTCATCAGGCTGGATTTCACTTAATTGTTTATTCGCTCCCAACACATCATGCAACGGGTTTCCAATTACATCCTGGCCATGTACATCCTCTTGTATACAGCCTTTTTCATTAGCAATATCACTTGGTTCTGCAATAACTATTTCTTCCATATTTCTGAAAGCCTCTGTTACGACATCAACATGACCAAGTAGATTCATGGTAGACAACTCATTACATATTTCGATAATATAATAATCATAGATCGTTCCGAGTTCAGTATCAATATATTTTGCAAACCATTTGTGATCGACCGTAATAAATGCACGGTCTTGACTAGGGAGAACAACTACAGTAGTTGCATTCCGCTCCATATTCATTAATTTTGTCGATCTCCCATTCCATCAGTCGACAAGAACTGTGGGAGATGTAATTCTTCTTCCGACCACATAGACACAAATTTGCTATTAAATCACATAACTTGGCTGGTTGTGTCCGGAAGAGTCCGCTAAACACAGACATATACTTACTCTGCGACCCACCGCCATGTTTTTCTTGGACCTTAAATTATGAAATCTTCGAATAAATCCAAGTGTCCAACCTTTCAATGCTCATATTAGTCCCATCGACAATACTGCTCTCAGTAACGATTGATCCATACCCCAAGTTATCATGAAGTATCGGTACACCATCTTCAATACGGAACAATTTTTGCATGTCCTCATCTTTGTCATTATTTTTGCGATCATGTTCATCCCCATCAACATATGACTGCTCGTTGTTGCGTGCAGTCTGCATTGTTGATGGTAATTCCCCAAAGTATGTCAACCTCGAAAGATCGGCACATTACCACCACGAATAGTCATATTTATTCCCATTTCCAATTCTCCTAATACACTTTTATTTCGCAACTGATACTTCCCTACTCTTGCTCTGAATATCCGTTGCAGACAGGCTGTGTTTCGCACCACACATTCTATAGTCAATATTATTGAATAGTCTGTTCCTATCTGTCCTTTTCCGGGAGCTTAGTGTATCAGACAGCTTCTGCTTTCAACTGGATATAAGGGCTTTCTTATTCATCGAGGTTTCAATCTGCTCTGTTATCAGATCAGTTGTTGGAAAACATATATTCAATCATTCATCTTTCAATTCATCTTTCGCAATGGTTTTCGAAATGTTAAAACCACTATCATAGGAAGCCGAGTAGTAAATTTTTCTATTTCCGAGTACAGGTGGGGGATCGAGGTCGATACCATTACCATCGGCGTTACTAACACTCATCGACTCCACAAACTCTGCACGTCTTTCCAACAATCATTTTTGTGTACTTTGAAAATGTATCAGTTCAAAAACATTCCTTTTTGTCCATGATAATAAACTTGTGTCGACCTTCAGTGCAAGTCGGACGGATT
>JAULBU010020813.1:0-19339 GCA_032358235.1 Odonthalia washingtoniensis
TGCTATGTAAAAACGGCTGAGGGGTGGGTGGGATGACATCAGTGATGATGAATTCCGCTGGTACTGGGGCGCCTGGGAGAGATTTATTTGAAGATGAGAAACGCCAACGAAAGAGTGGGAGGGACTAAAATATGTACCAAAAATCAGAGATGAGACTGACGAAAAGGATTGCGATGGTGACAATAATGATGATCGAGAGAATTATTATTATGTCATTTTTCCTACCTTCGGTGGCGAAGACTGTCAGATTCATTGGATCGGTTTGGAAAGTTGATCTGCTACGTGAAATTAGAGCTCTTTGTGGTCAGTGTTCTTCTTTCTGGCTAGGATATTAGTGGTGACAATAATAATGATGGAGATTATTGTGTCATTTGTACTACCTTGGTAGCTAATAGTGTCAGATTGATTGGATCATTCCGGAAAATGGACCTACTACGTGACAAGGAAGCTCTTTGTGTTCAGTGATTCTGCTTCCTGGTAATAAAACCAATGTACATTGCACTGATATGTAATAGTGACTACTGCCAATTAGGAATTTCATAATTTGTTCGTGTGGCTACATCCCTAATGGGTACTACATATGTGTTTCTAAATGGTGGTTACCTGTGATTCTTCATCTCATGTACCACATAATTATGTTAATTAATAATAAATAAGTAAATTCATTTTCTCGAAGGGCGAACAAAGATGAAACACCAGTAGAGCCAAAACAACGTGGATAGATTCCTAAGAGGAGGGTTACTTGAAAAGGGGCAAACATAAAGTCGAGGTCGTTAATATTGGTATGGAGGAAAATTTTGGAAAAATATGTTGGTCACTGGACATGTTGAATGACAGTGAACTTGCTAGTGTTTAAATTTCTGATTATGTTGTATGTAAAGGTGGTGGGCAACAAATGAGTAAGAAGCATAATCTACAACGACCAAGAACCATGGATGACGATGAGGATGATTTAAATGACTTGGATAAATTAGAATTAGGGAAGCGACATTCGGAGGAAACTAAATTGATCAAGAAGCCCAAGCGCGAACTAATTAAGAGACGTACTGTACAAATTATACGACTAAAGAGGAGTAGGGGCAGAAAATAGATACCATGCTGGAAGATGAATATGTGAATTATCTGGATATATTACTGTTTGAACCAAGAAGCGGCGATAAGAGACCTACTGTACAAAGTAAACCTCGACGGACGTGTAGTGGGGAAAAAGATGAAATTATTGGATATGTGGATGTCAAAGATTTAGATCACTGCGATTTAGAATAATAATTAGGAGAAGATCCTGAACAAGCCGTTCGGAGTGCATATTACTGAGAGATATTTCAATACGTAATTGAGGTAATGTCTCAACGTTTGACTACTCAAGCTAAAGGTGATGAAAATATTGATATTTTTAGAACAGAATATGAATATTTCACAGAATCACTGTCGGTATCACGCCTAATCTTAATAACATATAACATATAATATTCAAAGCATTATCAGCGCGTGAAGCGATACATGTAACTCGACTGTACTGTGTGGACCACGTAATGAGAAAAGAAATAATGAGTGAGATTTTAAACATTATGATAAATGTGGAGGCTTGCTATATCGAAGCTCGAAAGTTTTTTGAATCGTTATTGAAAATTTCATAGCTGTCTGCTATGCAAAATCGGTGAAAATTAGGGAGGAATGATTTATGTTATGGTGAATACTGCCAGTATTGGGTTGAGTAAGGGGAGTAAGTTATGTGACGATGAGAAACACTGACGGCAGTGTGAGAGGGAAGGAAGGATGTAACATAAATCAGATATGGGTCTGACGACAAGGATGGCGGTAGTGACAATAATGATTATGGAGATGATATGAGTCATCATATTATAATAACATGTGATTTTTTGTAGGAGTGTAAAGAAGGGGAAACAAAATGCTCACGGCAAAAATTCGGATGGAGAACCAATAAGCAATGCCAATGAGACTATTTATGGTGTAAAGCCCAATGACAATTAGTGATAATAATAATATTATATCAACGTCTGCGTTTCCGGAAGCGAATACATACATGCAGGAGGTAAAAGGAAGTGGATACACACGGAACCTTTCATATTTTTGTCTATATGAACGTCCTCATTGAGCCAATCGCTGGATGAGAATCCAAATGTAGGTTTTGTCCGTTACATTCATATTCTCAGAAAAGGGAAAAATTATGAAGGCCAGGCATTCAGTGTTTTTACTTTTCTGAATTTCGAGAAATTAACGGAAAAATTTACAATACTCGATATTTTGTGTATTGCTGTTTTTTAACCAAATATTATAAAAAGAGTGGTAACAGCAGTGTGTGTAGTAGAAAAAGCAAGAAGAAAAATCATACAGCTAGGCCGAAAATCAAAGAATAAAGAAATAAGTGTAAATGATGAATGTCAACTTCCAAAAGGTGAAAGGGTGTCATTCACGTTAACCTCAGACATGAAATTCGTTTTATTCAGTACAACGAAAAACGTGTACGGACTATAAACTGTCAAGTTGACTATACACTTTCAAGTTTACAAATTATAGTCTGTATAATTTTTTCACAGAAAAATAAAGGCAAAAGCCTGTCGCATTATTTGGTTATCGATTTTTGTATACGGAGGAGATATCGACTGGATAATACACGGAAATATTACTTTTACGGGATTGAATCGAAATTAAAATAAATATACAAATACTAAAAATGCTGCGATACTATCAGAGTACAGTCATCCCCCGGGAATTGATCCGAACATAAGATATCCGATTCCCTCAGAAAGCCAGTTCTATTACTCGAAATATATGGAATGAAGCGCAACATGTAAAACCTAAAACATGAGAGTTTCAGAAATCACTCTCACACGTGGCACACGTAGTACATCTTTCCAGTTCGTCGGGAGCTTTCCGCAGAAACTAGAACCAAAGTGGTTTGAGTTGTCTTTGGAACATCCTGCCGCATGCCATTTGCAGCTTTGTGAGGTCTACCCACCAGCCTTTAGTATCCCAGGTTCCATACCCGCATTTTGGAATCAATGACAACCGTTCGCAGCCACTCCTCATTGCTACGCAGCTTTTTGTAAGTTCATTTACTCGCTGCCATATCCCCTTCAAACGTCTGAATATTCTCTCTTTCAGCTTTCTTGACAGCTAATTCGATTTTCCATTCAACAATTCGTGATATATAACCTCAAGAACAGCAATTGTAGCATCTTGATCACACACAGAAACCTCCGTTGGAACACCGTCCATTTTCTCGATGTCAGCAATCCAGTAATCAACAGCGCTGTCTAATTATTCATTAAAACGTTCTGCGCCTAATGTTTCCCTACATAACGCATTACATTCTCGTTGCCTCTAATCACGTTGCAGGTGCTCATTAGTATTCCATTCATTGTTCAATATTTATTGCATGTTGCAGTTTTATAATTCGGTCAATTAATCACCTCGCAAAATCTTTTATGCTTCAACAACCGGATTGTTTGGATATATGAGCTTTGCAGATTCACCACGCATTCCATGCATTTTGCCATTTGAACATTGTTATCGATGACGGATATTCTAGAGCAATGAATAACTGTCGATTTCGAAATCTTTGGCATGCCATATTGTAGAAGTCACATGGCATTCAGCATATGTGGGAAGTACCCATACTTCAGTCCCGCTGTGCCGCGCGTTTCTGCTTGCATAGTTGAAGAAAATTCACGTGGTTGTACAGATTCTCAATGGGTTTCTGCAAGGTCTGTGCACGACTGTTTTGTTAGACAGCCGCAATTATCCCCTGGTCTATCGGTTGGAAAAAGAAGGTAGCTTTAGGAGGCATAATACGTATTCAACTTCCTGTAATATTGGCAAATCATTTCCATGGGAACTGTATTTATCGGTGATGATACACACATTGTCATTCCTCTTACCACTAATTGCCGGATACCAAACCTTTTCCAAGTAATGAGAGGACGTATTCCATCCATCGATGCATTTAGTTGAGAGCAATAAAGTGTGTACACTTTGTGGATGTGGTCCGAGAGGTCAAAAGCATTCGCTTGCTTTTAGTTTCCATAACAATTCACTCTAGAATTCAATATCAATCCTCATTTGATCAAACTGTAAACGTCACTACGCATTTGTCCTTCATGGGTTTGATTGCGCGTGCCTATCTTCTTGTTCTTTCAGGAGGGAACTAGATATGAAAAATTAGGGAGGAGTTGATATATCAAGCCACTCTCATTATGGTTGTAAGTTTGGATTCGATCGTACTTCACTAGCGCTTTGAAAAACTTTACCATGTCTTCCCTTCCCTCTGGCACGTCTAATTGACCGGCCTTACCGTAAAAACGTTCACTTTGGATGGAGTGTCGGATCAAAAACTTTTGAAGCCATTACTCACGTTTATTGAAAGCTTCATTGGTGATATTGTAAATTTCTCGTAGCATTCGTGTTTTTGCATTACCTAACCAGTGTCTAGTATACGGTTCTGTAAAGAAAGGGTCACAACCTTCACAAGGTCTTCTTCTAGTTTTTTGTGATGTGATTCACGCACCCGTTCTAGCTCATTCCCCTCTATTGACGATTTGAGTTTATTCATTTCTTCAAAAGGATTCTACAGTTCCCAGTGGGAGTTTAACCACTTGAACGGTGTAGTTCATTGAACGACTCTAGGTTGCCTCAAAATGGGTACTGACCTTCCTTCTAAACTTAGCTATGTAGCTAATTGTAGTGGATATGTTTAACTGATGCTGGAAAGAGTTGCTGAAATAAAACGATATAAAATAGACGATGAAATCTGTGTTGTTTTTTGATAGATGATGAAAATTGTTTTGGGATGTAATAGGTTTGATAGTTGAATATTGTATTTGTGCTATGACGTAAGTAAAACAAGTGGTTGTTTTGGAATATTGAAGTGTGGAAGCGGATGAAGGAAGAAAAATATAATCATCACTCGGCAGTAGGTTGTACGGTAGCGTTGGTGCCCATATGACGATTGGTTGAATCAACGATAGTTTCCAAAATTCACAGTAGTAGGAGGAAAATGAAAATATGCCCTCCATATGAAGTTCGGATCTTCGCCAAAAATTAGAATTCTATTTTTACTAAAATTACATCTTTCTATGGAGTAAAATACACACTCTATTAGTAGTAAAGAAATTTTCCTCCGTATGAAGTTGGGGGTTTCGTGAAAAATTTGAATTCTTACTTTTTCAATTTTTCATTTTCCTTGTAATTACTGTTGCACTTTGATGCTATTTCACCGGTACAAATAGTTACAAAGTTCTTCAATGAATTGATGATGTGACTCATATGATTCAAGCGATATCCTTAACTGCCAAGAAATACTACCAAAGTCATATTAACTGCCATAAATTTTTACAATAGCCATATCAACGGCCAAAACGTATTACAAAATTCATAGCAACCCACTACGGAAAGTATGTAAAATACGGAATCACCCTCAACACCGCTCCAATTCCCTCTTATTTCCGCCTCTTGCAAACAGAATACCAAGTGTGTTGAATAGTTTCGAAATATCTGCCATCCTTGTAGATACAGCCATTGCTCGAGGAGTTAAAGAAAATGAAGGAAATAGAGCTATACAACAATGGATACCTCATAGTGCAGAAAAATCATGGAAATAATATAAATTACTGTTCTGCGTGTTGAACCAATGTGTAACCACTTACTATACCCCTATTTTCTGCGCAATAAGTATAAAAGGAACACAAAGACGATTCAGGAACTGCAACAGACAGGCATGGTTTATTTCTGGGAGTGTCAGGAGATGGAGTTTGTGGATGATAATACAAACACATTGGAGGAAAATGAAACTGGGAGGGCTCTAGAGCTGACAGATTTTGTAATTGAGAATTATGTTTCCACCGAATTTTGGCTTCTCGTTAATCAAATAATAAACGTTGCAAATCCACTACACGATGTGAACAAGGAGCATCGCGATACGACTGTGGAATCATTTCAAGAATAGCAGTATCAAGTTGGGTTTGGAATAATTTCAGTACCGTTTCAAAGTGATGGTGTTGATGGAAAGTTTAATACTATTTATACATTATGCGAATGAAAATAGGAAGACTTTTATTGAAGTTTTATAAGTCCCTTGTTGTCGTAGACGGTCTACACTGCCTGTAGACAATTCAACATATGTCTAGACTGACCAGTCCAGATGTCGAATGGAAAAGGAATCTTGTCAGTGTGGCTCTACTGGTGCTAACAGATAAATAGGTCATGAAACTGTGGGAGCTGATTAACCTGAGTCGGTCTCGAAATACATCGTCCTATAAAAGCAAGAAGGATATTCCGTTTATCTATCCCATGAGTAGGGAAATACGGTAAGGTTTGAAGTTCTCAGAAGACTCTGGCCTACCTTTTGATGAAGCAAAAACTGCAGAATTAAAAGAGGAATGGATGCATCCAATATTCTTAATTGCAAGAGCCAATCCACATATGATAGATATGCTCGTTTTTGGATAATGCTCTTAAACTTACAAATGTTTCTTCAAAATATCCGGACAATACCGGAATTTAGAAGTCATGAATAATATAGTAAAATTAGGGTTACTTATTTGGACAATGGTGTACTGTTTCGTAAACGGAGAGGATGTATTGTATCTTTTGGATGCTACATAGGCATCTTACGCAAACCAAAACAATGGTTGTACACAGACGTCTGCCAGCGATGAATTGAAGCAAGAAAAGGGCAGAAAGAATCCCAATTAAAATTGACCGTGGTGATGACTCTCCTGAAATTCGGACAGAGCTACCAGTCAAGACAACTGAAAAATGAAGAAGTGAACCAACAGCGGGACATATATGCCATCTAAAAGATGTAATTCCAGCCCTACGGTCTTGAATCGAAGAAGAGATGGTGAAAAATACCTTTATTACAACAATTTGCCACCAAATATATGTCCTCCAAAATGTTCAGTCCTGTTCTGTAGAATTGCTCAAAGGGGTACGAATGTCATGATTATAAATCATATGTTTCTTCATCAAAGTCACAAGGTTATACAAGATGAGCATTGTAGTACAATATACTAGAAAAGACTTCATGAGAGACAAACGAAAGGAGTTGAGGTTCATAATAGGGGCGAAGAAGGAAAGAGGCTGTATGAAGTAGAACATATTTATGATAGAAATACCTTATTGAATTCTGCATTAATTCCAGATGCTCATCGTGCCCAAATATGTTTCTAGTATACCTAAATTTTGAAAATAGGATGCGGTCAATTCATAAGCAAATAAAACACATTGAAATTTGTATCATTTATACCAATGTGTAAAATTTAGCCAATCAGGTCTTAACCATTATGCAAGTTGTGGTCTCGATTTCTTCAATAGAAAAAGAAATGTTTGGACAGTTATGGGTACTGCATTATGTATGGTATGTAATATACGTTTTATTTTGAAGAAAAAATGAAATGTGTCATAACAGACGCATTTTCGGAAAGCATGGATGTTCTAACACAGCCAATTGCAGCAGTTTCTGTTAGTACAGACAAATTCTATCCAGGTGAGGAAAACCTGACAAAAAAATTCAAATATATCAGTGGAATCCTATTATCAACAATGGATATTCTGCAACTGAAGGAGTCAATAACAAGAGTACATTCCGCTAATATAGTTCAATATTGTTCCTACAGATACATTTGAAATCTCATTTGGATGTCCAAACGTCATGCCTAACTTGAGCTATGGATTGGATGGTTATATGCATTGCTGAATGTAAATAAAAACTGTGCATGGCCGACTAAATTTCCAAACCTGGGTGTCGCTTCCTAATCACTGGCCAGGATTGCACACAACAACACTGACACAATTACCTTGAAGTTCGAGAGACTGATTCTAGTACTTATTTTAAAATTACAATTTCGACCGAAGCTGTAGCTCTATTGATTTCTCATGGGACCCAAATATATGTCCATTGCAGTCCGTAAGAAAAAGAATAAATTGTAATATGTTTGAAAATGGAAGAAATAGAAATTCCAGCACAATTAATTTTCATTGGACATGTTTATGTGCAACATTCAGGTGTTGCATGGGAGGGGAGATGACCTCTCAGATTTTCATATATATATCATACCCGAGTTGAACGAATCCATTTAATATGCCTACGTACGCTCTCTATACACGAAGAGTACAACTGAAGATGATTGCTCATCAGCACAATCAATTGGGAATAAAGTTCATGATAACAGTGATGACAGTTCAAATAACGATGAAGGTTATATTCTCGATTCTGACAATGAAATGGAGTCTCAGGGGCTGTCAGAAATGGAATAGCTGCCATTGGGTTGAACATTACGCACTGCATAACTTAAAAGTAGAAGAAGTGAATGGAATTTGGACTGTTTCCATTGTTTTCTGTGTCCTATAAAGTTATTTATTCGTTTCACATTATCAATATTTATGGTTATATGCTTATCTTAAAATATGCTCCACTGATTAAATGAAAAAATAATTTTACTTCTCATTAGTATTGCTTGAAACGGATCTTTTCCTTGTATACGTTAGATGAATACTATTTCGGTAATTACCTTTAAATTTTGTTTCCCCATATGTTATGGAGGAACATAATATGCTTTATATATATTGGACCATATTCAAAAGCGGAAATTGTAAAACATTTTATCCATATAAAGTTGAGATTTTCGAAAAAAATTAGAATTCTACTTTTTCACGAAAATCTCAACTTCCATATGAAGAAAATGTTTCTCAACTAATAATGTGGATTTTTTGTGAATTTTCGGAAACCGTATGCAGGAACATTCAAACTCTCAAATTTCTTATGTTGTTTACAGTGACATAAATCACTATTAACACTACGATACGATGTGCAGTTAGATATACTGAAAATATACTCGAACCATCACTACACATACCTTATACTCGAACGACAAACCCATACATACACCATCTATCAAACAAGTTTCATATTACTTCCAACGAGAACGGCAATCAGCAAATCTGGTAACGAAACAGTTCGTTTGCGATACGATATATTGCACGTACTCTACAGACAGATGATTACCGACGACATTCAACTCCATACAAGTACAATAAAAAGCAGGAAATGGAATTTATACAAGAGATTATAATTTTAATGATACAAGATGAGCTAATTGATATAACCGATTCCCGTCACAAATAATTAAACGAAAACGTAGAGTCCCATGAAGAACCAATGACTGTATCATCTGAACTTGTGTATACATCTGAAACTTTGAAAAATATTAATGATTATAAAGCTGCGTCAAACTATTTGTTCATATTATCTGAAGAAATTGGCATTGAATCTGTAGATAAGATTTTTCGGTTGCTCATATCGGATACCTTCATTACAGAAGTTGTTTGTAACCACATAAAATATTAGAAGGAATGCATGTCTTTTGTTGATAAATTTGGCGGTCCAAGTTTATTAGTTGATGAATTTTAAAAAATTTAGGTACCATACCACACAGCCTCAGCCAATAATGGGAAGGATTCCTTGTACAAAAAGGCGCTATTGAGTTGTTATGGACAGAAATGAAATTTGCGACTGAACCTGATGTGTACTTTAGATTTTGTTGCAACAAAGTGGACCCTTATTATGCCTTATTCCTCTTATGCTCTTCAATCAGAATTATTTGCAACTTCATACGTGTCTATAAAAACAAACGGTCCTACCCATAGGATGGGTAGTGAAGGTTCTTCAATTGAGTGGATTAAAATTAAAGATAAAATGCGGAATTATTTTGATGTAATGTAACAGGTATATACAGATAAGATAAAAACGGCTATGGTGTCACAATTGTTACTTGGATTTCCCATATATGCCATATTTTGAATTTCACCGTACCGTTGATATGTTTCGATATTTCCCATGGATATACGTTGGTCGAATTCCTACCTGTCGGATTACGGGGGTCTCATTCGCAACGGAACTAAAAGAACAACAAATTCAGTAACCGCTAAATATATTATTATATTATTGTCATTGGATATCACATTCCACTTACTTCGTCTTCACTTGAAGTAGATGATAAATTGGTTTTATTGCATAATTTGATGACCAATGTTCATGGGCTGTTAATTAAACAAGTGATGACTGGTTTTTATGAGAACATAAAAAACAATATAAAATGGAATTGATTTCCTATAATATTGTCATACTTCTGCGACATACCAGAAAGTATATACGTCTCTGCAGTTCTAAATAAATTTACTTATACACGTCCATGCGACAGATGGTGAAAATTTTCAAAAATTTTCAAGAAAGGTGCGATAATTGTGACTAGAATAGTTTAATATGTTCGAGACAGAATAAATGATAGTAGTGGTTTCTTGAAATCAGCAAATACTGCTTCAGCAACAGCACAGAAAAATCTTTTACTGAAATAAGTGCCTAAAATACTCCATGGCATTTCAATTGCACGATAGGCCCCTTTTACGGGAACATTAGGTGAGAGTCATCCTCAATTTGTTGTTCCTGATGTTTTTCAATGTTTACGTATGTATCATTGCAAAATCTTCATCTGGGTAATTCGAAGGCAATGAAAACGTGTTTCACGGTATATATGTCAAGAGGACTCCTATGCATACAGTGCTTGGACAAACTTACTAACGGCACACCATTTAGGAGGCAGCGAATCACGTTGTTGCGGGCATGTAATTTCCTTCTTTCTGCAATGGAAAATCAAATTGAGGTACCCTGTTTCCACGTGGACTCCTCAAATAAGTGGAATTCGAAGAAACTGGATGGTTTCTTTCTCGATACAAACATATATTAACGAAAATAATATCACCACATTAGATTAATTTATGAATTATTTTACATTATGTTTCATGTGTGTGCTTCAAATTTTCTTCCATATTTATATTCACTTCTATACTTTCTTCATTATACAATAAAGTGTTTGTACTTGTCTTTTGATATATGGTTTAACAAAACTTGTGAATAATTTTCCAATCAATTGCAATTTAATTTATATAAAAGTCATGTATAATTCTGCACCATGTTACGATGTGCTGGGAAAACCAATTTGATTTTACACCTATAAACTGTTTCTTCAGATTTCTACTCGTCACAATTATTGTAACTACAAGTCCCAGTTCTTTGAAACTTATTTATTCTTCCACCCTTCACAATCAGGTACTTCCAAATCTTTAGGGTCCCATTTAGGTCCAAAGAACATCATATTTTACCCAGTAACTGTTCCGTTGCCATTTTAACATATTTCGGAAAAATTTGGTTAAATGTTTCATGACGGTCCCCAGAGCGATATTCTTTTACAATAGGCAGGGGCACACAAAAAGTAATCAATTATTCTACCCAAGGAAGACCTTTTATAGTCCCTTCCGAAATATCATCTTCTTCTTTATCTCATATAAATCCAATGAAATCATGTAATATTTCAGGTCCAATCTAGTCAGTGAACATATATAGCTTTTATACATATTTCTCAAGAATTTTAACGTCATGTTCTACTTATCTACTCCCATTCCATTCCATGCTTAAATATCTTAAATTTTCCCAATGCGCCTCTACGACATGTCTAGTACACTGTTTCCATTAGTTTTTGAAATTATCCTTTTCGCAAGATCTATTTCCATTTTCCTTGATTCTGTTGCTCCGAAATCTTTAAAACCGCATCGGGACAATAGATAGCCGTATGAAAGTACTTCAGAACATATATAATTTGCAGCTCTTTCCCTTCCATTACAGACATGAGGAAGCAACTGTTTCACACGATCCTCTAATGTACTGAATTTTCAAGACTATTCTAATATCTTCATTTACCAATTCGTCTTATGAATAATTATGTATCATTCCATCATCAGATGTCAGTTCTACTCTAAGTAAAGAAAAAAGAATATCTTTCTCACAATTCATGAAGAGGAAGAATATGTTGTTTCCGCTGCAAAGAGAAGTGAAAGGCGTTGGTACCATCATTGAACCGTCCAACATTTCAATTACGTTCTTCATTACAATATAAGCTCTCTTCGTCCAGTTTCTGACATTGTGATCCTGATATAGGTCCAATTCATAAGTTTCCTTACACCTCCAATTTTGTATTCTCTGGTAAACCGTTGGTATAATTCCCAAGCACTTCTTTGGAAATTTCTTTATCATCCTTTCCAAGTATGTGCAACTACTCTTCTTGTTATCAGAAATTTTTTAAGAATTTCCTTATGTACAATTTCTATGTTTTTCACCATTTCTTTCATTTCAATATTTTGCGATCCAGTTTCACAATTTCCAATTGCCGAGTATTTACTGAAACATCATTAGGACTTCTCGTACTTTCTCATATGCCCATAGCTTGTACTTATTCGTCAGCACAGAACATTTTGATTTATCGGATTTCTATTGACGTACCTTTTCTTCCAGCTTTAGGAATTCTTCAATAATAAATTTTACTACTTGAACGAATATTAATTCTTTAATGGGACTATCCACATCAGTACTATGTCCACGTTCATCCAGGGTATTTACAATCACATCACTGTCTGTTCCGTAATACAAATCATCGCTATTACGATCGGTAGCCATTTCACTATTACATGAAGATTCGTTTGGACCAATGATCCTAATTAACACAGCAGCACCTTCTCTGTTACATTTAATACCTCTAATCGTACCCCTTTTTCTTTATCAGCCTCTCCCACCGCTTTGTACAAATATCTCTGAGCTTGGTCCAGCAATATCACCTTCCGCAATATCATATCCACGACTACAACCAACTCTTGCCTTTTTCAATGACGGTTTTAAATTTATCATTAATAACAGTGTTAAATTTCTCACAGATTATCTTAATCCACTTGCATTCTTGATTTCCCATTTCCAGACAATAACCAAGTACAAAATACAGCATATTTCGTTTCCTTACTTGCTATAACGTTCAAACTGTTAAACAAGTTTCCAAGTACTTGTAATCAAAATTTGCTTCCTATGACAGAAATTTTTGTACTGTATAAGTAATTTTTACTCCATGCGAATTGCATTTTTCGTAAAACATTATATTTCTAATTTTTAGGAAAAAGCAGATTCATATGGTGGTCCATCGTTTTGAATTGTGTAAGTTTATTTTGCATTATTCCAAATACAGTCTGTTCTAACTTATACATAAGCAGCGCTTTGCCAGTGTATAACCTTCAAAAATATCGGAAAAAGCAGATTCATATGGTGGTCCAACGTTATGAATTGTGTACGTTTATTTTGCATTATTCCAAATACAGTCTTTATTAACCTATACATAAGCAGCGCTTTGCCAGTGTATAACCTTCAAAAATATCGTACTCCTTTATATTCAACTTTTCCCAGGGGGAGACTGCTGTAATAGCATGATTCACATGACATTAATCATGTGTGAGTGAAACGGCTCAAGATTCCATTAGAGTAGGAACTATTTTCCACATACTTTGATATATTCTCATACAACTGAGAACTTTGCCTTTCCTAAATTTTAGACAATTAATAACATTTAATAACAATTAAATTGTTTAAGCATATTATATTTTTCTCTCAAAACACTTATGAATGAAAACACGATTGGGGAAAGAACAAAATACAGCTACACACTTCTTCAAAATATCACACCACTAGTTTTTGACATATCACCCTACATTTCATTTCCTTTTTCAACATTTCCTCACAATTTTGGGGGTTATATTCTTACTCTTCTATACCAGCAACTTCGTCTGAAAATAATGTTACATCAAAATCAGTGTCTCGGATGATTTTTCTCACTTCTTTAACTTCCATTCTTTCCACTCTACATTCTAACATGCAGAAAGATACATCTAAAGACTTGTTCAATACACAATCTTTGCTCTTGTCCGTATCAAGTCCAAGTACATTTGATAACGTTGCACAAAATATACAATTTTCAGTAGTATCCCACGACTGTATCTGCCCATATCTTCTCTCATAAGAAGCATCCATAATAAAACAGGCTTTTATGTTAAATTTTCGTGTCCACAGGTCCGAATATGTCGAAAACGGAGTTAGGAGAATATATTAATATGTTACTGCGCTATGAACGGAAATGAAACCACATACAATTTTCAAATAGTCTGAATTTAAATTATTATATTATATTTTTCAGGGACAGCATCATACTTCATGACGTTACCATATTTAACACTGTACAAATCTTCGCTACCTTCATTTCCAGTAATGTTAGAAACTGTAAAAGTGGTGTCTTCGGTCGTTGTGAGAACCTCACTGATAAGCGACACGTAAAAGAAACTTCCCCCTACAGTTATTTCTTTTCATTATTTTAATTTTCAATAGTAGTTCTTTAATATTTTCGGTAATATGTTTTTGAAAATTTTATTAACAAAATAATATTGTAGATTTTATTGACGTTGATACATTTTCAAATTGTCGACAGAGTAAAGGCCTGTAAATTCAATCAACCAGTTCGGTGCCATTTTCCCACTATTTAATTTAACAATGATGACGAATTTCGGTGCAAATTTAACACAATTCAGTTACCTGGTTCTTCAACCCATCACAATGTGCCATTGTCACATTCTCCTGATTTTCACCTCCCTACCAAAATAGTTCATTCCCAAAATTTCAGCAATTTTCGATCACCTTTCAATGACCAGCCCCGCTAAATGACACTTTAGTCATCATCGATATTCAACAGCCACTTCTATATGTAGCATCCGATCGCAACAATTTCAATGCAGTTATTCATACCACCGATAAACTTTAAGCATTGAGTGACGCTAAATAAACTTTATTGCATGTAATTATAACCACAGCCGTTCAACTTGTAACAGTAGTATTTCTTCCATTTATTTTCCACCATCTGTAAATAATTTTGTATGCCTCATACATTAAAAACTACAGTACGTAGACACCACAATTCATGGCCCATACAATTTATCTTCACATTGTGTAGATATTTTCTTCAGTTACCATTCGTAACAATTAAAACAGTGTAGTCTTTGTTTTCTAACCTTTACAGACCCCAAAATTCGTATAGCGTAGTAGGTATTTACTATCCCTAAATCTACACTATTTGAATGTAGGGATTCAGTTCTGGAAACACAAACGATAACTATCAATTTCATCAACATCGGCATCATCCTTTCTAATGACTCTACAAAACGGAACCAAAACAGGCTCTTGCGACATTTTTGTTTACATTTTTGGAAATTCTCTACCATGCTCAGAACGAAATAATCAGTCATTCATTTTTAGTTTTTTCTGATGAATGAATTTTCCGATGGTATTATAACATATGGAATTACTAAAGCCTTTTGACAATTTGAATTCACTCATAGCGTCATTTACATACAATTGGTTGCATATTTATATATACACATATGCCAGAAATTTGGGGTCTGGATCCGGGTAATTCATTTCCTCCTTTACTTCTAAAAATGCATCCTAAAAATATTACGATCTCACCCAATAGAATCATGCTATGTATACCAGGCAGAACAAAATTGAAATCGGTGTCAAGAATGTTGAGGTATGCTTGGTGCTCATTCCAATTTGAAGCAATGACTTTTTTTCTGATGACTGATTGTTGGTGCAAAAACTGCGAATTCCAAGATGCGTTCATACAATTAAATATATCATTCAGAGATGAAAATTATATGATTATTCAATTCCAATATTTCGTAAATAAATAGATGAAATGTAGTATCCTTACAATGTATTGTAAAATATTAGATTATACTAAAACTTAGTGTTCGGAACGAATAATATTAGTTGTATAATTCTCCAGCAATATTTAATAGTACGGTACTGCTGAAATTAATTACAAATCACATAAAGCACTTTTACTGCACGAATAATCAAAACATTTGATATATTACTTCAATTTAATGGTAGAGTACAGATATGCTTTCACGCGTTCACTATAATAAGGACTAATTTTTGTTTCATTGAAATTAAACAAGGATACACTAAGTTTAGTGAAACAGTTTTATTAACATAGTTTTGTGCATAGAAAAGTAGAAGTGCAGTGTTTTACTATAATTTTAATATCAATAATTGAAATTATTTGTAAAGTTTTTGTATGTTTTACAACAACACACAAGCAATTTAAAAGGCTAGCATTTTTCGAAACTATTTTTGTTGAAATTATATCATTACCGTACATATGGAATGATTTATTTCTTTAGTGCCTAATGGAGACTTGAAAATGCATTAAGCTTACATTTATATGAATGTAGTACTTCCAAGTAAAGGTAAAATATTTTTGATAGTTTCCTGGTTGTATAGGACACGTGATAGAATTTCCACTATCAATATACCAACCCACACGCCCTCTCCAACTGTGGACGTCAACTATGCAATCCTTTCAGATTTGCATGCATCGTCCAACCATGTTAACTTAAATTCATTAAATGAATGGATAGTGTTTCCATCCATTATCTCAATCTCCTACCACTCCTTACCAAGATGCAAGTTGTGCACAAAATCTTGTAAATCATCCTATTGCGATGAATGGGACTGTACTGTTGACCGTGAGTCATTAAATTCCATACCTATTGGAGTTTGTGTCAAACTTGATGATCCAATAAAGATATTGAGCGGTCGCTCTTCGTCATTAATATACCACTATATGCTTTCCAATAACCGTACTGCGGTCCCAGTTCTTGATCGGGGTGTGCTCAAAAGAAGAATTCGTCTGTCATTTTTGCTCCAAATGCAGAGACATTTGAAAAGAGACCATGCTGAATTGGATACTACTGTTGATCCATTCACATCGTGTAAAGAGTGTTGAGTTGCCATATACGACGGGATGTAGATCCTATCATCTGCAGCTACACTTCCAAATATATTACCTGCCATAGTTGAAAATAAATTCCAATCATATTGTTGAGTGAGAGTTACTGAATTTTGTAAAATGAATCCGTTGAAATTAGGTGCCGAACTACGTTTTAAGCATATGTTTAGTGACTGCTGGAGGTTTTCAACTATTCGAAGCTTTAGTGACACACGACAGGCCTTTATACGGTCTTAAATTATGGTTCTATTATCATATTTATGTAGAACTTCTATTCCTCTCTCCAGTGCTTACAGTCGTTCTGATGTTTTCCACAGCATGTATTATTCAATTTTAGTGTTTTTATCCACCTTTTTCGAAATGGAAATTATCTGCCAAGACAATTTATTCGTTGTTTCGATATGTTCCGTGTCCTCTGAGACGACCGGGAAACCTGGTCGTTTTGTTTCATTTCTCTATTTCTTCTTCGATTTTCGAACGACTTTATCATGGTCCACAAATTTCCCAGCTGCATTTACTTCATGTTCCGCCAACTTCCATGAACATTTGTCAGCTTTACTGTCGTGAAACCCCTTATGTTTTTTGTAGGAGATCATTTGGTAGTAATAGTACTTTCATTCGTTCAGCAGGGTAGTCATGAGTGGTTTCATATAAAATCTTCGCGACTGCGAGGCTTTTGTCGCTCTCTTGAACGGTATAAAGTCCCTCCACAGTCGTACACTACTAAACTCATTCACAATTCGAAAGCTCGAAATATACTTGCAATTCCTGACCTGGAAATGGAATTATGCCTAAAATTGTGCGCGAGGAGGTCATGGTGATGTGTTAGAGGTATAGTACCGAATGTATTCTACCGGATTATTTGGTGACGAAACGATTTGGACATTTCACTGATCTGCGACCGCCAATTTTACATTACGCTGAACGTGGAGATATGTCATTTCATCACCATGTTTCTAGGTGACATGAACTGTATGCAATATTCTCTTTGCTGTGTCACATTTTCAAAAAATTTGAATAATGTTTGTAACGAACAAGTGAAAGATTATTGCAATTTTAATCGAAAAAAAATTGTTCATTCAGAAAGAAAATCATCCCCTGAACTATCATTGCTTCGTCACACAAAAATTATGCAATTGTTTTTTTGTAAAATCGTTACAGAAAACATTATTTTCTGTCTATTTTTATTTGTTTGTGCTTTATACAAAACTTTTTAGATAACGCAAACAGTAAATAAGACCTTAAAAATAAAAAACAACGTATTCTTTCCTGTTTCACGACTTTTTGTAATTTATTGATGGTTGTTTATTAGTTCAATTTGACATGTTTTAATGGGTTTCTTACTCTCTCAGAGCTGTACTGTAGTACAGATATCAGAAAGTACAAATACTTTACTATATTACAGCAAAATGAAATGGAATGAATTATTGTTTCCATTCCTGTCTGACATTTTTACGGTTATATTTTACTATACCGATTGTATGTAGGCTCTCGGAGTTAAATTGACCGGGGTTAAACATTTATTTAATTAAGAGCTCCAAGCATCCTCCCTGATGGTACAGATACGTAATATAATGATATTTCCTAGGAGGGTAACATTTCTAATTCAATAAGGCGTTTCCGCTGTAAAACTGTTAATGTTTCCTTCAGTAATTCAAATATTTATAATTAGTAATCAAGAATGAAAAATGAAATGTTTAGTAAGGATTGAGGTTTGTTTTGTTAATATTGAGAGTGGTGAAATTAATTTTAGAGGTGTTTAGTGGATATTTAATAATACAGTTTTTAATTAACTTCACTGTACTAATGATTCACTTTGCAAACCTTTTACCCTAAAAGTCCGAATGCTCCTTTGAAAAAATCGTGTCCAAAGAATATTTCGATATACATTAGTTTTTGACTTTTTTCCCTCTTTGTTTCATTCAACACTTTTCTGACACTCTATGCGATGGAAATCCCTCCCAATGTTCAACAACTACCACGTACATATACGTATCTCTAGAGTAGCTGTACGGCGCAATGAAATTACTTCCGAATTAAAATATATTCAATAATTATTTAGGTTTAGGAATCCGTTGCATACTTGTAATAGTCAGTAACTCCCATACGTTTAGACCATCCTTTACCCTCCTAGATTTGGGTTTTCTTTTTATTATTAGATGATGATTCTGTTTCATTATGCCCATCAGAAACAAATTACAGGTGAAGTGATCGGTAAATTCGTTGGAAAGGATCGCATCTCCACTCAAGAAACGTAAATCTCTTGCCAGTGAAGAGCGCACAACCTCTCCAAACGCTACTGAAACTTCACCTGTGGCCCCTATCAGGAAAGCAACCCCTTCGAGATCAAACGCTCTTTCTCCCATCATTCATTATTCAGACAAAGGAAATGGACGAGCCGAAGAACAAATGAGTAAAGTTAGGATAACAACTCGAAATAATTGCATGGCGCAAACTGTGACATGTTATCTCGTTGAAATCCCAACCTCATCCTAGATAGCAGCAGAACCAGTTCCGGGTCACAGCAAGTTGTCAGTGCGTCTGTACAATGGTCTTATCGCCGTTAGGACTCATTCTATGAAAGTACGAAATAGCTGTAGTGGCACATC